>LKNJ01007914.1:12434-29680 GCA_002120245.1 Maccullochella peelii | reverse complement strand
GAGATAACTTTGTTATGATATGGAGCTATATAAATAAAACTGAAATGAATTAAATTATTATGCACTCATATGTTGGTAGGTGTACTGACTACAGACAGTGAAACGCCCGAATTCAACTTGTACCCACGGCAATGAAACAGTTTTCTTTTTTTCATTAAAGTGTGACAAGACATTTTTATTAAAAAACAATTAACAATAACCATAACCAAATCAATATAAAAGTGCATTGTAGGGAATAAAAAGAGTAGAATAGGATTTATATAGAGAGCACGCACATTCCTGTCAAGTATGAAAAATAAATAAATCTCAGAAGTTGGAAATGCAGTCATTAGCTTAAGAGAGTTAATTAAAAAAAGGCTAGAAAATACATACTGACACTGAACTCTTCATATCCAAGTTCTTCTTAGTGGAAAGCAAACTAGAAAATCACTTCCTGAAGAAAGTGCGTGTGATTGCTGTAAGTATTGATGCTGATTGGCATGATTCTTCTGCCAGTGTTTTAAACTGATTAACATTAATATCATATGAAAACTCATTGTTTTCAATGTACGGTATTGGCTGCATTGGCTCATGAGTTTAGGATTTAATGCATTTTATAACTTTGGAACTCATGCTAAGCTGATCAGTGTGTAACATTGACCAGTTTGGGATTTGAGTCTAGTTTGTACTGTGTACAATGACTGAGGTGTAAAAATACAGTGAATTGGGCTCCATAGAACTTAATGCATTATTTAACTAACAATAACTCATTTACTGTAGATACCGTCATATTGACTTCATGCATAGCTTGCAACAGTGAGCATTTTGACATTTGAGTAGAGTTTGTACTGCATACAGGTGCATGTATTTCATAACCCAAAATAACTTACTGTATATAACTGTATGTGCCATCATATTGAATTCGTGCACAGTTGATCAGTGTGTACTGAGCATTTTGATATATTAGTCAGGCTGTACTGTTCACAATAGCTGAGTTATAAATACAACAGATGTATACATATGTATGTATCATCTTGGTAGCATAAAAGCTGTAGGAGGAGATATGCACCAATATATATTAATATATTTTAGGGATAGTGATTAAAACACATTGGTGTATGCAACATAGACTGTTTTTGAACAGTAAGAAAAAAAGGCATGGAATAATAATGATAATAAGCATGTAAAACGGCTAAAAACATTGTATTCCTTTCTTACTCTGGCACAGTTTGTGCTGAAGGCTAATAAAAAGGGTTTTTCTTACATAAACATTCTGCCAATTTCAAAGGTGGTGGCAACAACATTCAGTGGGCATAATGAAACGGAAATATTGTGCAACAGCTTTGGCTTCGTCGCTGCAGAGTGAAATAAAGCAGATTTAACGTTGTCCTGAAACGCCCCTAATGGAGTAATATCACCAGAGGAGAATGGTGAGGTCATGTCGGGAGTGGCATGATGTGATACTGAGTGAACAGAGGCTGAGAGGACCATTGTTTGACCAAAAAGACAGATTTGATGATTAAATGATATTGTGCAGGAGCAGTTGAGGCTTAAGAGGATGAAAATGGTGTTAGTGTTTTGGACCTACTAAGAATCTAAGCAGATAGAGTAATTTTCAGTGCTTTCTGTTTGGGTGCTGCAGTGCTCCTGAAGGAATAGAGAAGAATGGCGAATTCATGCAAAATGAATAGATGCTGTGTGAAGTCTTCCTTTTAGATATCCTCTCTTTTTTCAGCATAAATATTTTTATAGATTCAACTTGATGATTAACAATGGCCAATCCTAATGTTATACACTACTAAATAATTGTGCCACTGTTAAACAGCTTTGAATTGCAGCCCATGATTTTCCACTCAACACATCTGGAAAGAGGCCACAGCTCTCAGTATCATGCTGAGGCAGCAGCCTTGTTGCTAATACTCATTAATGAACTGCT
This sequence comes from Maccullochella peelii, assembly GCA_002120245.1. Taxonomy (NCBI): domain Eukaryota; kingdom Metazoa; phylum Chordata; class Actinopteri; order Centrarchiformes; family Percichthyidae; genus Maccullochella; species Maccullochella peelii. The sequence continues at coordinate 27,765 of LKNJ01007914.1, read as the reverse complement.
ATGACATCTGGTTTAACTTCCCAAAGAGTCTTTGGTATTTCTGTTCTACATATTCTGCTGATTCAAATTCATTTTAGTGCTCTTAGCTCTTTTAGAAGCCAGATAAGGTTTTAAGGAGCACTGTATCTCTGCAGCTATTTTACAGTCACTGAAAGAAACTAGTGTATGAAACTTCACATTGACACTTTAGGATTTTTTTGGATGTTCTAATCTAGTGTATTAAACTTTTAATAACAGCTTTTTTGAGAACTCCAGGGTTGGGTGATGATTCTCTGGGTTCTTGACTGTAAGTGACACCTTGCACATTACATATAGTAATTTGGTCACTTGTTATTATAAAAATATTGATTATAGCAGCTTTAAAATGAGTGCAAAGGTAGATTAGACTTAAACGTGATCCTTCAAATAAAGAATTACTACATTTATAGACAAATAAACTGCAAACAATACAGTGTGTACAAATACTTTCTGTGCTAGATGCACATAATGCGTACACATTGTAGTAGATCTAATTTCATTGTAGAACATTTGGCACCTAATTTGTGTTTGGTTTCCCCAGCTTTCAGTTGTCTAATCACATGTTAACAATAAGTGTTACAAGCTGACACTGTATTGAAAAGCACACCTTCAGTTCCTTTGTTGCTTTGCCAACAGTTGAGCCTCTACATAAGCTAAACCCTTTTTTTGAATATGTGTTCCTTGTCTTGGCCCTCTCTCCTGTCTGGTAAACACACTGGTTCCTGGTTGTGTTTCCCTCTATTTATGTTCTCATGTCTATCTGAGGGCTACAGGAGACCGACATGCTGTGGGCCTCCAAGAGTTGGTTGGCTCAGACAGAGCTCATTAGCTGTCTGGAAGTGCCGAAGGAAAAAGTTTAAAGTTTACCTTACAAATGAAAGACTTGTGCTGATTAAATGATTTGTATTTTATCTTTACTGCAGGAAGTGTAGAAGGAAAGGGTGTATATCTAGTCCAAATATTTTCAATAGCCAGTGCAGAAAGTGCCTGAAAGTGTGGCAACAACAGTAGATGCCCCTTACACAGGATCAATGGATAGTTAAAGAAATCTTCTTAAAACTGACACATGTCTTGAACCTGCAGGAAACGCAGCTGGAGTAAAAATGGCATAAATTGACATTATTTAAGAGGCAAACAGAAACACAGATGATGGAAAAGACAATTAAATTTGGAAACAGGACTGTCAGAATGATGAACGAATTATTAAAAACCGTATTTCCTGTTTTCTGCATGTTTAAGTATGTTGAAGTCAATAGAAATTAAAGTTAAAAAAAAGAAAAGGTGTTGATTAATTGATTTCCAGTCCAAGTCAGAGTTCATTCAGTCTGTGTTGTAGTATTAACACAATAACAAATGGACCGGACTCCAGATGGCGAATGAGTAAGGTAGTTCAGTTCAAATGCAAACATATTTTAAGTGCTGTCTGAATGAGAAACATCATATTGTAAACAAGCAGAGGGACATAACACATTTTGCCAAAAATTAAACAGAGGAAGCAGCTGGATGCACTTTTGTTGATGTAAGATGTTTGGATGTCAAGTCCAACCTTTTTCCAAGTAATCGATCTGACATACAAATGCTGAGACATTTTCATTTTCAAGTGCATTTACTCAGAGTGTAAAATTGCAGACGCAGATGAAAGTAAAAACATAGCTTTATTTTTAGAAAAATACAAGACTTAAAGTCTTGGACTTAAAATAGCAAAATGGCTCTAGGCAAAACAGAGTGGATGAAAAACATATGCAAAAACACGTTGCACAAATATATAAACAGAAATAGACTAATAATGATACTCAAATATGTTCATTTTAGTTGTAGAATCTGCGTTTTATATACACCAGTATTGTACTAATGAGTAAATAAGAGTTAATAAAGTGAATGTAAAATGAAGAGCAATAGTTTAACTGATCACGTGTTCTCAGTACTCTTTATATGTTAGAGAATTATACAGTAAGATGTGTTGACACAAAGTACTGCCTCATGAGTAGCACCACTGGTCTACTTCTCATCAGATTCTGTGCTTCCATTCGGTGACTCCTCAGGAGGAAGACGCTTTTCAACTTACACCCAAAAGTCCTAACCTGGACTGACCTCAATGCACACTTGTCCAGTCGTAGCCTGAGCTCGGCCCAAAGCCAATTTCACTGCATTGTCATTTCAGGCCGATCCTCCCCCTTGATGCAGATTCTTCTGAGAACATGAAAAGCGTCGGCACTGAACCAGACTTGCCAACAGTCCCGTTTTTCCTCCTGTTTTGTTGTTTCTCCCGGGGAACTCCCATAATTTGCATGGCCCTCAAACTTTATTATGAATAATTGTCATACACCGATCCATGAGTAACTAATTAACAATTAATTGTGCTGTTGCCTTACATCTGTATGTAGAACTGAACCGTGTTGTGCTACTGCATGTTCGCTTTCCTCATGCTCTCTCCCTCCCCTCTCTCTCAACCCAACCGGTCGAGGCAGATGACCGCCCACCCAGAGCCTGGTTCTGCTGGAGGTTTCTGCCTGTTAAAAGGGAGTTTTTCCTTGCCACTGTCGCTTGTGCTTGCTCTTGGTGGGAATTGTTGTGTCTCTGTACACATAAGGAGTCGGTCTAGACCTGCTCTTTATGACAAAGTGCCCTGAGATAACGTTGTTATGATATGGCNTTATTTGTATCAATGTTAACTTCAATACCATTACCACTACTATTACTTTACATCTGTATGTAGAACTGAACTGTGCTACTGTATGTTCTCTCTCTCCCTCTCTCTCACCGGTTGAGGCAGATGACCGTCCACCCAGAGCCTGGTTCTGGTTCTGGTTCTGCTCGAGGTTACTGCCTGTTAAAGGGAGTTTTTCCTTGCCACTGTCGCTTGTGCTTGCTCTTGGTGGGAATTGTTGTGTCTCTGTACACATAAGGAGTCGGTCTAGACCTGCTCTTTATGACAAAGTGCCCTGAGATAACGTTGTTATGATATGGCACTATATAAATAAACTGAATTGAATTGAATTAAACAAATGCACTACAATTGAAACTTATTTTAATTAATTAATTTAAACTTTGACCTACTTTCAAGCATCATATATTGTTGTGGCACTGATGTGTCCAACTCATCTATCTATATATCCCAAATATCAATTCAAAATCTTTCAGCAACTCACAAAAGTGACTATTTCCTTGAATATTTTAGTTTTAAATATTTCTTCTACAGTGCATTATATATGTGAGCTCACGCGTTAACTGTATCTTAACGCCCTGGGTCCTGAGAAACTTCTGTTTCACGTTCACTCTCCATCATTTGTAATTATTTTACCGCCATTGCACAGTCTGAAGAGACGCAATGCATTTTGGGGCAGTTGAGCATGTCCAGTAAGCTCACGTCGCATACTCAGAAATTCTTGCTAATCTAGTATACATTCCGTTATTTCTCGCGTACACAAAATCCACATACTCGTACAGTTGGAATGCACTAAAACATACGTCATACTTAGTATGAATAGTATGTTAGTATGCGGTTTAGAACAGAGCCATTGACTCTGGGAAAAGATACATTTTGCTTGCAAGTGAGATGGTGGCCATATTGGAGGTCCACCACTGTGACATATGAACTTACTGACTGTATGAGATTGCACACATGGTTCATCAAATTCTTTTCTATATGTGCCTGTGCAGCTCTTTCCCAAAACACCAATAGGCCTAAGGCAAATTATGTAGAAATGCTTTAGAAATGATACAGTCCATCAAAATCTGCCAGATAGATAACAAACAAAGCAAGCCAGCACATACAGTACATGTACACTACCGTTTTTTAAGGTTATCCTATTCTATAAGAATTAGGAGCCAAGGTTTGGATCTACAATTATTTCCTTCAACAACTAAATTTAAAGAAGTGGGCATAAGGGATGAATGGCAAGGCTGTATGAAGATTATTGCGAAAGGCCATAGCATAATATGTATATTAACAGAATCACCATGAGGTCAGATTTGGCTTCTTACTCTGCAGTTCATATCTGATTGTGATATACTCTTTTGAAAAACAGTCATTTCACTAATAGACCTCTGTGATGGTGTCAGACATGGTTGCTAGGGGATTCATGATGCAAATCCTGCAAATCCTCTCTGACGCAAGGGTTAACCTTATTAGATGACTGTACTAACCCACTAATGTATGACTCAGTTGGTTAAGCAGGGCTGCTGTCTGCAGTCCCCACTGAGTTAGAGAGAGAGATTTAATTACGCACTAGTTGAGCATTTATACCCAAAAGCAAGAAAGTACTGAATATTATCAGAGAAAACTCAACTGTGACTCCAATTGTGTTTCCAGTATAGATTACGGGGACCTGTCCCTTCATTTCCTATCAGTCTAATACTGATATAGCCACTGTCTAATAAAGGCATAAAATGCCCCCAAAATACTCAACATAAGAATGATACAATAACACAACCTAACGTAACATAACGTAACATAGCACAATGATCCCCAACCAGGGGTACTTGTACCCCAGGGGGTATTTAGTTGCCAGCGGATACATATATATATGTATGTATAGATTATGCAGAAGCTCAACTAATTAGTAAAAATAGGAATGACTATTTGTTTTAGAAATATATATTAAAATATTGAGTCACCTCTAACACCTGAAGACTACATGATGCAAATGAGAGTGCAAGTGAACAGAGAAGTCTAAAGGCCAAAACACAGCGCAGCTGAACGGCATGCGTCAGAATAGCCGCCCCTATTATTTTCTATGTACAATCCCCACACCGGCGGCAACTAGGCGCATGCCGGCACTCGTAGACCACCACATGACATTTAATGCCACTGTCCTATTTCCAGGCCCACTGCGTCTGGAAAAAAACACATTTAATTTTCCAGAGAAAAAGCTGTTTTGTAAAAAGAAAAAGCTATTTTGTAAAAGTTATTTACTAGTTTGTTGCTTGCTTTTCACTGTAGTTTTAACTATTTCACTTGTATCGCCTGTATCTACTAGGCAAAAAATAAATAAATTAACTCCACTTGCTCCCTACTTGTATATCCCAGCTCCCGTAGCAGCTCTCACCTCCTGCTGCCACTGTCTCTCGTGTGTAGAACAATGGATGAGGACAGACTAGACTGGGGGACATGCTGCAGCACAACGCTTCCTATTTGTGCTAGGGGGCGGCACTTGACACGTGGCATATGACGGCAGTGTGTTTTGCGCTTAAGCAGTTAGCTAAGAGTAATGGAATACTAGTTGAAATAGATAGCAAAGAATAGTTAATTAACTGTTCCCAAATAATTGGGATAAACAGTTTAGATATCTATCCATTATCTATATCCACTTATCCTTTGAGGGGGGCTGGAGCCAATCCCAGCTGAAATAGTTAGCTATAGCTAAAAGCTAATAGCTAATAGTGGATACACTGGAATAGCTAAAAAATAATGGATAAATGGCTGAAAAAATTTGCTAAAAGTAATGGATTTGGTTGAAACGTCCAACTTCTGCCACTCAAAGTAGTAGTAGTACAAATGCAAACTTGGCCAAACCAACCTAAACATTAACCGTTTAATTGTATGAAAAATTATTGTAACAATTCAGGTTTCAAATTTTAAATCAATTCAAATGAACACTTTTGGAAACTGACGGGTGGTGTTGATGAAGGGGTACTGGAGCTCATCTGGCAGGGCTGTGGGGGTACATCAGACAAAAAAAGCTTGGGAATCACTGACATAACATATCGTAATTTTCTTTTTTTAGGTTCACACAAAGTTTGTTTTAATGCTTTAATACAAAATGCATATTGAATAGGCCTAAATGTGGTTTGATTCTGTAATAACAGGAGATGTTGTCCTTGGTGACTCATATGCTCTAATGTCCCAAGAAATGTTACAAAATCTAATTCTGACATCACCTTGAACATTATGGGGACACTTGTGGTTTCCATGACATTTTATGATTAATACCGGAGTGTATTAACGTCATGATCTGAGAGTCATACAGTATGGCTAATGGATTTTATGGAAATACTGTTGTGGAATCTCATTGCTCCAATGTTGACCACAAAATCCAGTGAATTGAACTGAATCTCCAGCATGACACTCTCATGTCTCAGCAACTCCCTGATACAGTCATCAAATATTGCAGGGCTTTTATATAATATTCAACACAAATACTGCCAGAGGTCCCCTGGTTATAGCGGTGACCTGAAGAGTGACCTGTATGAGTATTAGCGCCAGATTTCTAGAATAAAGTTGAAATATTTCAATATGAAAGTTGAAATATTACAAGAAAAAAGTTGGAATACTTCAAAAATAAAGTTTACAAGAAACAAAAGTTGTAATATTATGACATTATGAGATTTTACAGGTATACTCCGTCATTGTAAACAGAACAGTCTGACAGCTTTTACGTGCCAAATGAGCGAGGAGCATGACCTGAAGTTTTAGACTTCACCAGTAAGCACCTTATTATCACAGATTTAAGGATATTAAAATCAAATGAGGTTGTATGTATGAGTCAATAACAGTAACAGCTGGGACACAGCGGGGACTTGGTTTCCTCCAGACAGCTGAGTCCAGGAGCGCAGACACTGAATCAGAAAATGATTAAAGCTCAGTGGACTTTATGACTCTCTGGAAATGATACGAAAGGCAGCCAAAATCTGCCTGTCGTATATTCTGCTGTGCATTATGTTATCGCTCTGGGATCTGTTGGTACGGTAGTATCCCATTCCGACTGACACAGTGACACCTAGCCCCATTTAGCGCTGTCTCTGAATGAGACAAAGGTTAGTGAAGAGGCTGTTTGCTGCTCTTTAGGGGAGGTTAACAAAACGTACATTTGCCAAATCAACCACCAAGTCCTCATCCTTAAAGCTCCTTCTCTTGTAAAAACCAAACAAACTGTTCCAGTAAAGCATAAATCTCAACTTTGTGTGCTTTATTGTCCACACAAATGTGTATCCTGGACTTCTGGAGACAATCCCAAATGGAAGGAAGTGCCTGCTACAGGTGGAGCTATACTGTGATGGCCATCTGCGGAAGAGCCAAGTGACGGGAGACCCAGAGGTAACAGGCCAGGGCTGTATACCCATCATAGGAGAGTGACACTGCAGTCCAAAATAGTAAGTGTAAGCTACAGTATGGACTGTCTGGAAATGCTAAAACGTGCACATGTAGTCAACCTAATCTAAGCATAATTGTTCTTGAAGCAACCTTTTTCTTGTTACACTGTTATCGTGACATTATTTTGGCAATATTACAACTTTTTTTCGCCAGGCATTATGCCTTCCTTTTGTAAAATTATGCCTTTTTCTCCTAAAATTCCGACTTTCTCTCAGAATAGTGCGACTTTTTTCTCGTAATATTCTCACAAATCTCAGATTTCTTTTTTCCCGACAGTGGTCCTATTACTCCGTCGTAGCATCTGACTTGAAGGTTTACGTATGATATCCTGAGACAAACAGAATTTTTTCTTTGGAAATGCAGAACACTTTGCATCCAGGCTTTAATGCATTTCATGTGATCAGTTGGCATCATCAAAGTTGGGTTTGTGTGGCACAAAAATTTCCATGTGCGTTGTGTTCAGCCACCGATGTCCTGGACAGTGAGTAGTACTTGCTGTTGGCAGCCATGTTGGCCCCCTCTTTACGATGACAGTGGAAAACAAGGAGAAACGAATCGATCTGTGGGAGGAGAAAGAGGAGAAAGTCCCCTGTGTGAAAACTTTACTGGCAGGCCTTTGGCGTCATCAGTGACCTGCTGCTTCTGTCTGGTCTGGATCACTGTGTGTGTCAGTGAACGCTGGTTTAGTCTGCATGTGGACAAGGAGCTAAGAGTGAGTGTGAGTAAGTGGAGTGTGCCTGTGTGTGTGAGTGAATGTGCAGTTCATGCTTCAAATATGATGTATCAAAAAAAATAACAGTGAATTATTTGTAATTGTGTCAGACAGATGATTTGACATCATGACTTTTTGTGCCGCACTTCCTTTTTACTCAGGAACAAAAGTCACTTTCACATAAAAGAACATTTTCTCAAGTACCACGCCTTATTTCGTCAGTAAATGATTAATTCCCCACTTGAGATGTAATGAAGACGAAAGGGATTGCCACGAGGGATTCTGTTGACCTTGGAATCAAGGAAGTTATTTTAAAATTATTTGTGGACCCTCTTCCATTTTGGAAAAAAAAATCCTGGGAAACCAGTCTACTGGCAGCAAGCATGAGTTCAATTTAGTGTCATCAAGTCAGACCAAGTTTGACTTTATTTCTGTAGCCCCTCATCACAAAAAGTGTGTCAAAAAGCTTTAGAAAGACAAGCCTCCCTAGATTTAAGTATTAACAAATCAATCAGACCACAGCTAAATGTGCAATAGTAGGTGGCAGGACAATAGTATGAACAATTATGAAAAACACAACAATGTACATATGTCAGAAGCATGATAAGGGAGAAAAACAGACAAACATTTTGGTCAAGGTTGACAAAGTACAACAGGCATGAGTAAAAAGGAAAGGGCAAACACACACTAAACTAATTTATTTCTACGGGATAACTCCAGTTTATTACAACTTGGGTCTTATTTTCATAGTTTTGGACAACATGTCTATTGGTTATCATTACATTACACTTAAGTGCTGAGATCTGGGAACATGGCAACATATCCAAAAAAGTCTGACTCCAACACCAGCAGTCAGACGATCAGACAGGTTGTTCATAGCCCTGCAGTGTAGCCAAACTACAAACTACTAACTTTATTCAAAAGGTAAAACTGAAAGTGAGCGCACCCAAAATGATGTTAATAATTCCTCATTGCACATGAAATCTGTGTGCACACAACTACAGTAAGTACGGTAGGTCAAAGTTGAACCAGCACCTGCAACACAAGTGTAACACAGTTGACAAATGCAGCCAAGCTAGGGCTAACACTAGCAAGCTATTCTGATAGCGTGTCCACCACTGGCTGTGGGAACTATTATTACTATGTTGTCTTGTGTAGATCACCATTGGATGTGTATTTGACAATGTTATTTGAACACCGCACCTAAACTCATTTTTAATAAAACTGAATTGAAGTCAAGTGAGCAAACAAGCCAGCAAATATTTTGGCGGGTGACAATCGCGGGAAAATGTTGGTGATAATGCTCCGCCTGGTTTCAACTCGCCATAAAAAAAAGTTGTTTGAGACAACATTACTCTGTCAAAATGAACACACTACACAAGTAAGTACATAGTGTTCACAGTGTTCTGCATGTAAGTGTACTAACGTAAGTATCCGAATTGAGACACAGCACTAGTGTCCCCCTTCTAGAGTAACTTAGTTATGCCTTCGGGTGCCTCCATCTGTCATGTGACCATCAGCAGCCTCAAAAGTGTTTACAACAGACAGGTCTGGTAATAATTTTACTGTTCATCTTTGTTTTTTTCTTCCTAAAAGGTCTGGCTAACTTTGGGGTTTGATTAAAACTTATATCGTCTGACCACTCATGTTTTCTGCCCTGTCAGACTTCTTTTAGCGATGTTGCCATCTACCCAGATCTCAGCAATTAACTTGGTGAGTTCAGTGTTAATATAACCAATAAGAATAATGGGCAAAACTATAAAAGAAGGAGATGTGTTATAATAAACAGGTATTGTTCTTAAAGGACAACTCACACTGCTGAATTAAACACATAAAGCCAAGCGCACAATCATACACACAGCAGACAGGCCAAGCTGCAGCCTGAAACATTATTTTTCGAAACTGTTAACAGATGAGTTAATTGAACAAATTGTGAAATTTCCAAAGAACCAGCTCCCCTAATCTCAAAAGGAAGATGGGAAATCACACATTTCCAAATGAGTACTGAACAGCTGCCAGCAGGATGTTTATTATTATATTATATTAATAATATAATATTTATAATAGTATTATGTGTGTGTGTGTGTGTGTAGTTACACATTTATAATAAAGAATGTTATTATGTTTAGGGAACTAATGCAACATTATTAGAACAAAGTATAATGTTCTCTCTTAAGAGGACAAAAGTTGAACGAACTTTAAGTATTGTACTCCTAATCAGAGCTGAAACAATTGCCATCCCTTGTTAGTTCCAGTTTACCATGACTTTCCATGAGTTACAGTGAAAAGCACTTCCATCTTGCCATTACAAATATGTCATCACTCTCAGTGTTCTTTGTATTTCTTTGACATGTCAAGCAAACCCACTGGAGTGTGTGACCTCTTGAGTATTCTTAGCCGCTAATGTTCCACCTTGTCAGCCGTTGGCTCTCCTAAGTGGCCTTGAGCTTTTATCCAAATGCGTGTGCCAGCTCTTGTTAAACAAAAAGTGACAATAACTTTTCAATGCTTGCTAGTCAACATATTCAAGGCCTTGGGAAATTGCCCCTTCCTCGATGAGGTACCTGAGTCTCACAGTCTTACTAACATGCAGTACTTGGATATGTTTTTTTATTAGCTGATGATTTGAGAGGAAAATGTGTCTTTGTCCACACATCCCCTTTGGCAACAATGTTGTTTGTGTCACTAGTGGTCATTTAATAGCTGTGGCAAAGATATTATGATATAATACACCACTAATATGCCAAATCATAAATCCAGTATGACAGTAGCTTGCTTCAGTGCCAGTTGTATTCTGTTCCATGTATGGATGTTTCTCTTGTGGTAGTGGGGTGATCTAGTTCTTCCTACAATCAGAGGCCATTGTTACTGAAACCCCATAGACGTCAGCCATAGGTTGTTTTTTTACGGGTTTCTTTTTGGAGACCACAAGCACTCCAAAATGCATTTACAACAAGGCAAACCACAAAAAGTGTTCTCATTGCAAAGAAAAAACATCTCACACTGAAATTGCTTAGTGGAATAATCAGCAGTAAGTGCTGTGATGATTTAAACTCTCCAAAGCACAGGGTTTGGTTAACTGGCACGACGAGTCTTCTTATAAAACTTTCCGGAACACCACACCTTTGGAAAGAACTCTGCTCGGTCTCTGGACTATATATACACACACACACACACACACACACACACACACACACACACACACACAANATATATATATATATATATATATATAAAATCGAAGCTGAACCAGTTCCCAGTGTAACCATCCAAAAACAAAGAGCCCAGTCAGAGGACCAATTTAAGAAATTATTTAAAAATCTTCTTTAAAGCTACATCTCAGTAGCATGAGCAAGCCTTAACTTAAAGATAAATGGAATCTCTTTCCCATCCTTACTCATTTCTTGGATTTGAATAAAACCCTCACATCAGCAGCCTTATAGTTATGCTTAGATTTACTCGGTTTAAAGGGAGTGGTTATGGTTGGCACATTCTGCCCTCTGTCTGCTACATGCTCAAGCAGCCTTCACATAACTTAATGACGTGCTCATTTAAGGCTGCTGCATACATAATATGAGAATGTGGCATGCACTGGACGTGTATGATACTTAACCCATGCTTAATCCATCTTCTTGGCAAAGCAAAGTGTAATTACCTACATGGTTTGAACAAAAAAAGGTTGCTTTATTCAGTTAAATTGATCTTATTAAGTACATTTTGTGAATTTGTTTTTATGTGTTTTAGTTTTAAGCCTTCTCCAGAAGGCTTAATCATTTGTTCAATCATTTTGCAACTCATTGTTTTGGTTTTACAGCCCACAACTTTACAGTTTGGTTCACTCTGAAACTACTTTCCAGATGCAGCAGGCAGCCATTTTCAGTGAAAAAGCTCTGATAAACGCAGTTTACGCTACCTCTCTGCTGTAGCACACATCGTCAGACAGGCAAAGCTAGCGATTAGCTGGTGAATATAGTGGAGCGTTTAGCAACTAAAGAGCCAAATATTTTCCCCAGGTGCTGGTGGAGACCAAATCAGAGCTAAAAGGGAAGTGAATATTGGACTTAAGCTCGTCAAATTGCAGAAACACTTCTTCAAATGAATGTTAATGTTGCTCCAGGTCTGCTGGATGTGTAAATAGGCAACTGTTGGCTAACATGTTCACTGTAACTTTAAAAGGTGATAATATGTCAGTAGTAGTGTTTACATGGACCCTAATATTCCGCTAACAATGTGACATGAACGAGTTTCCGGGAGGGACAGAAACATGGCGACAGCAAAACTAAACTGGTCTGTGGCTGATCCACCTTTTTTGCAGGAGGCCTTAAAAGATTTAAGGATTGTTGAACGCCTCGATGGTTGAAAGGCTCGAAACAACGAGTGTTTGAAAAGATGAATGAAGCCAAATGAAACATTCTTGTTCTTTTGTTATATTTCCAGCAGATTAGACGCTTCACAGCGGGCGGATCCACTGTGCGGATGTCAAAAGAATTATGTTAGCGTCCATGTAAACAGTTAAGTTGGAATCTGTAATCAGAATGATTTCAGTTGGGTTTAAGAAATATTATCCATGTAACTGCGGCTAATGTTTACAGCTTGTTCCGCTGCCCCCAAGTGACCAAAAGAATCAAGTAATGCAGTTTTAAAGTGTAAACATTTTCTTTAAGTTAAATTAAACAGTAAATTAAACAGCTAATCGCTTACTTTAAACCTGCAGTAACTGATTTTATTAGCCACTTGGGGGCAGTGGAAACAAGTTTATGAAAACAATATTGACATATTACCTTTTAAATTGACATTTACATGCATGGAGGCTGACAACTAACTTGCTCTTGAGCCGACACACACTAAGCTCATGACATGATGAGAACAGCATGAAGAAGGACAGGAACATTTTGCTAACTGGTTTATTCAAGGCAACGGCGGTTGCAGGATGCCAAAGGTTCATGTAAACAACTTGACCCGAATAAGACTTTGACTGGAGTGTGGCCAGTGACTGGGTCACTGCGTGCATGTGAATAGAGTCCTGATGGTAATATGGATTAAAAATAGCTAGAGTTTTATAACTTTCCAATAAAATTGTATTTAATTTTTCCTGCTGTTTTTGATTGTAATGATAAATGGGATTTCTAAGCACTGAACATTCAGTACTAGCGTGATATTAGCAGCAGCTGTGGTCTGTGCTATTACTCGCACACAATGTCTGGAGAAGAGAGAGAAAGACAGAAAGGTCCATGATGCTGCTGTAAACATCCTTTTGAAATTCCAGTCAGTCCTCTTCATCCTCTCTTAATTTTTAAATTTTCAGCAGAATATGTCTCCCTGGGTGACCTAACCACATTCAAAACACGTGGGGAATCAGTCTCAGTATTCATGGTTCTGGGGTATGGGCCTACATTATGAGGCCTGACCAAACAAATGGAATCAGAGGAGGATTTTCAGCAACAGCACAAGAATAGTGCCAAAAGCCTCACTGACTTATAGTATAGTATAACTCCATCCAGAGGACAGTTTAGAGTTTTTACCTTCAGTTGCTTGGGATATTTTAAATGCTCATATAAAATCTGGCCTTGTAAAATAACATCACCACATGGTTTACATTGCTGGACTCCGGCATCAAATGTGCTGCATAGTTCAGGCAGAGGGGGGAGCGTGCATAACTTGAAATCCATTCTCAGGGTTCAGGAACAGGGCTGAAGATTTGCTGAGGATGTTTTCTGCTCACTTTTGAAATACCTTCCACCACCAAGCCATCAATGTGTCTCTTAGACCCCGTCCCAACTAGGCTGCTTAAAGAAGTTTTACCCTTAGTTAGCACTTCTTAGATATGATTAATCTGTCCTTATTTAAAGGCTATGTGCCACAGTCCTTTAAAGTAGCAGTAATTAAACCTCTTCTTAAAAAGCCCGCTCTTGATCCAGGGGTTTTAATCAAACTATAGACCTATATCTAACCCTCCCAATCAGTTGTGTGACTTTCTACACAACAATAAGTCATTTGAGGATTTTCAGTCAGGATTTAGAGAGCATCATAGCACAGAGACAGCTCTGGTGAAAGTTACAAACAACCTTCTAATTGNCAAAATTCAGCACCTCCTGCCCTCAGCCGGTACTGACTTATCTTCAAACACAGGAACCTTCTATCAACCTTCATCAACTAACTTCTTCATCTAAGCCATCAACGTGTCTCTTAGACCCCGTCCCAACTATGCTGCTTAAAGAAGTTTTACCATTAGTTAGCACTTCTTTACTAGATATGATCAATCTGTCCTTATTTAAAGGCTATGTGCCGCAGTCCTTNTCAAACACAGGAACCTTAGTAACAACTGTAAAACCTGATATACATTTAGACTGCTTTTCTCCTGTCAACCTTCATTAACTAACTTCAATGATTTCTTCATCTAAGCCATCAACATCTCTCTTAGACCCTGTCCCAACTAGGCTGCTTAAAGAAGATTTACCCTTAGCACTTCTTTACTAGATCAATCTGTCCTTGTTAAAAGGTTATGTGCCACAGTCCTTTAAAGTAGCTGTAATTAAACCTCTTCTTAAAAAACCCACTCTTGATCCAGGGGATTTATCGAACTATAGACCTATATCTAACCCTCCCTTTCTCTCTAAGATCCTTGAGAAAGCAGTCACCAATCAGTTGTGTGACTTTCTACATAACAATGAGTTATTTGAGGATTTTCAGTCAGGATTTAGAGCGCATCATAGCACAGAGACAGCTCTGTTTAAAGTCACAAACGACCTTCTAATTGCATCAGATAAAGGACTTGTCTCTGTACTTGTTTTGTTAGATCTTAGCGCTGCATTTGATACCATTGACCATCACATTCTATTATTTGAGACTAGAACATTTAATTGGCATTAAAGGCGTCGCACTAAGCTGGTTCAAGTCCTATTTATCAGATCGATATCAGTTTGTACATGTTAACGATGAATTCTCTATGCACACCAAAGTTAGTCATTGAGTTCGACAAGTTTCTGTGCTTGGACCAATTCTATTCACCTTATATATGCTTCCTTTTAGGCAATATTATTAGGAAGCACTCCATACATTTTCATTGTTATGCAGATGACACCCAATTATATTTCTCAATCAAACCAGATGAAACCAATCAATTAGTTAAACTTCAAGCATGCCTCAAGGACATAAAATCCTGGATGACCGGCAGCTTTCTGATGTTAAACTCAGACAAAACTGAAGTTATTGTACTTGGTCCCGAACAGCTCCGAAACACATTATCTAAAGACATAGTCTAGATGGCATTGCCTTGGCCTCCAGCTCCACCGTAAGGAATCTCGGAGTTATCCATGATCAGGATTTGTCCTTTAACTCCCACATAAAACAAACTTCAAGGACTGCCTTTTTTCACCTACGTAACATTGCAAAAATCAGGCACATCCTGTCTCAAAAAGATGCAGAAAAACTAGTCCATGCATTTGTTACATCTAGACTGGATTATTGCAACTCCCTATTATCAGGCTGCCCCAATAAGTCCCTTAAGA
>LKNJ01007913.1:0-10631 GCA_002120245.1 Maccullochella peelii | reverse complement strand
GCAGCAAAATCATAAATGGTCATGAATGATAAATTTTGCCCTGACAATGGTGACGGTGGTCTGGCAGTAGCAGCAAGATGTACAGTGCAGCGTTTCCTGGTCAAAACCCTCCTGAAGTGAGATGAGCAACTATAACTTGATGACTATTAAGGTTCTATTTTAATTTAACATGAATTACATTATTGTTGAAACCTGCACTGGTCTCCCATAGTGGCAAAAATATGGTGGTGGCAGGCATTCAAGCTGAATGTCTCCTCAAGAGAATTGTTTTGTCGACACTTTAAATCTCGCAGCATGGGGTTTGAAGTGGCCCAATGCCGACCTTCTACCTGCAAAATAATTGTTTTGGTTTTTCTTCCTGGCACCCACTGTTTTGAAGAAAAAAATAACATATCTAAAGGACAAACATATCTAGGATGTCCTAACATGGGATTGTTATGCCAGTAATCTTTAAATGTATGTGCAGATTGGATAAAGATTTGTAAATCCTACCAAATGCATGTTCTACTTTTTGTGACTCAGGAGTCTATTTGCATATTTTGAGAGTTGTCGAAGCGGGTTTCATCATAATGTATGTGCTTGTATGTTTGCATGTTTTGATGAAGTGTTGTTTGTGATATGTAATTTGTAATGTGTGTAATGCCTGCTGTGCTAAAATATGTCTTTGTTGCATTTTACAGTGTGTGTTTACTTCCAAACTGTTTGGGTACCTTGACAGAGTTTTGGATGGAGGTTTTTTGTGAAGATTTTGTTTGCAAACATTCCCTTCAACCTAAGGTATTTTTATTTCATTCATGGATCTTAATTTGAGAGCAACACAGTGACAGTATACATTTATATATACTGTATTTTTTCAGTAGACTGTCAGAGCAGCATACAGTGATGTATGAGTTTGTATTCATAAAGAAATTTGTCCAGATGTGGTCCTGCTCCACAGAGAAAAAAATCGATGTCAATGAATGACCTGCTGCCCTACATGTAGAGCTGCAGTCCCTCGCTGGCAACAGATCGCCTCAGTGAAGAGTCACACTTTCGCTCTCAATACTGCTAATATGTTGTTGTGTATTTCTCTAATAAGAGTACCTGCTGACAGAGTTACCATTAAACCACAAAGAAGTGTGCCATTAGAACATGTTTCTGAAAGCCTATGGGAATAAGTGGTTATCCGGTCATGAAAAAGATGTACACTCAGCCTGTAACTGCATATTCAAGCTACACAGCTAACAAAAGGCAATAATAAATACCTATCTTTACACTCATATAGACTAATCTACGGTATTTTCCTGTGTAAAATCAGAGCCAAAGTATTCATAAAATCAAGCATGTGTATTTCTACAATTGTAATATATTTACCATAATATTTTCTGATATTATACCTACTATATAGTCAAAACATCTTGGGCTCTGAACAAAAACTTGTGATTTAACTTGCTGAGACGAAAGATTCAAAGATCTTAAATGCATTGCATACACATTTTTTCACTGCAAAGTCCTTGCAAAGGCTTAGTACTTATTCATTTCCTTCTTTAATAAAAGTGCACTTTTCAGATTTTCCAAAGAGCAGTGGCCAGCCTCGAGGTTGATCTTATTTCATCTTTTTTTACATCTTTTTAAGGTGCAGTTCATGATGCAATCTCCAGACTAAGTGCATGATAAAAACACAAAGGCAGAGTCTGTCCATACAAACCAATGGTTTGTGAACTGTGCCCCTCCATCTATTCAATGTTTGAAGTGTTATCTATCTACATTATAAGTGCAAGGTCTGTAGGTGCATTAAGCACAACAAAAATACTTGGTAGTTGGTGAAAGCACTCCTTACATTTGAGATGAAGTGAACAGAGACCATAGAAAATGGTTCTGGAAAAAGCTGTTGAATAAAGACCCAACTCCTCCATCCCTTGTGACCTGCAGCAACATATGGGCCAGTGTATTTGATATAGAAGAATACAACTGTGCTTTTCCTGCTATGACATGCACCTTGACTTAGCACTTCCAGAGGTAGAAAGATTGGAAAAAAAAAGTTCAAAAAGTAAATACAAATTTGTGCAGCAGAACATGTTTTTTCCTTTTTTCTCTCCCATTAATCATCCCCTGACCCCTCAGATTTATCTTGTGACCCTTTGGAGGGGCCCAATCCATAGGTTGAGAACCGCTGGACTTGACAAGCTAACTGCATATAAAGTAGTTAAAACTAGCTCCACCTCGAACAGTACAAATGCTGCTTACATTTTTTTCTGCAGAACAAATATTTTTACTTTTGATACTTTAAGTATATTTAGCAGATACTACTTCTGTACTTTTACTTAAGTAGGATTTTGAATGCATGACTTTTACTTGGAGCAATGGAGTATTTTTGCATTGTCATATTGGATCTGAGTACTTCTTCCACCACAGCTCCTGTGTGTAATACAGTAAATAGAGGGACTTTGTGTTTTATTGGTTATTTATATTTATGATTAGAAATTTTCATTTTTAAGAGTAAAAATGAGCCATTATCTATGGTTCATCATCTGGGTATGATATGCAAAACTATTTTTCTGTATTTGCATCTTTACATCCACATTTGAATACTGATCAGCCTACTGCTGTTACCTTGTTTTAAATTTCATCCTCTGCTACCCTCGACCAGATCATTTTTCTTCTCTGTACACTATCCAGGATGCTGAAATCTAACACCATGGGGAATAACCACGGGGGAAACAACAGATAAAGGAAACTTTTTCTAATGTAATTCTGCTCGCCTGGCCATTTCAGCTATCAAAATAAAACTCTCAGTCCTGTCAGCCTTATCAAAAACAAAATAGGACTGATAACACTTCTCTGAGAACCATTTTCAACCTCATAACACTGTGAAAAGGCAATGACTCAAACACATAACTGATTCTGTTGTTTCCCTTCTCTTCCTTAAACTCTCTGATACTGTGAAATTAACCCCTTATTTTCCAATATATAACTTGCATAACTAGGAAGTGAGTCTGTTAACTGTGTCCTGAAGGCCTTCTTCACACAAACGCTTCCTTCCACCTGCTCTGTAACTTTCTTAAATGAGAATATTTCTCATACTTTTCTTATGCTGTGTCTCAATTTGGAAACTTCCGTTAGCACACTTCCGTGTAGTGCACTGTGTACACTATGTACTTACTTGGGTACTGCGTGAAATTTGACAGGATAGTGTTGTCTCAAATTGTGGTCTTACCAGAAATGACGATCGCAACCGGGAGGAGCATTATTGCCTACATTTGACCGCGATCATTGCCCACAAAACTGTCTGCCAGCTTGTTTGTTCACTTGACTTCAATTCAATTTAATTAAAAATGAATCAAAATGAACATGCTTTTACTTTTAGTGCGGTGTTCACTGTAACAATGGCAACCACGGCTGCCATTTTGATTGGTTGGTGGTCCCTCCCCCTTCGCTACGTAGCCAACATGGCGACCATTGAGGGTGAGAAGTGTGCAGCGTTCCACACTCAACTGTTTGACAGTTATGAGTACACTGTAAAAAAAATTTAAGGAAAATAACTCTAAATTTTTTATTGTTTTTAACTGTTTTTTAATATTTTTTATGATTTTTATTATCTGTAAATTAACAACCCAACTGTTATTTTAGGTATTATGCCAATAATTGAAACATTTTGACATAATTGTTAGTGTGAACATACTGCTTAAAATGTGCTTAAAATAGCAAGTGTAAGTACTGAAGAACGTGAATTGAGACACCACTTTGGTCTGTTTTTACTTAACAACCCTGTCTCCTATAAATGTATCGCAGCATCAAATACATTTAAAGGAAAACATAATGCTGGCCGAATTACGTTTAACATAATAAGGAAATGTTATTAATTATCTGGCAAGTGGCAAAATGTTGATTCTGAGTGTCTCAGTAAAATGTTCACTGACAACTTATTTCTTTTTTTCTGCTAAAATATCCGATCTTGCAATACTTTAAAATTAAAAATTATTATGGTTATGTTAAGGCACTGGCAGGACTTGGTTAAGGTTCAGGGAAAGATCGTGGTCTGGACTAATACAAAAAAGGCAGTAACTTGAGACAGAAAGTGTTCTCTAACCTAAAACAAAGTGCCTAAACCTCACCATAGATGGGAGTCTGGATACGAATCCTGGACTCTGGTGCCATTGTCCTGTGTTCTGCACGGCTGCCACCCACCCCAATCACCTCCTTGTGACTTCTGTGCAGTAGATAAATGTAACACTTAGTTACTCAAAAAACAAAACAAAAAAAACGTCTGAACATAATCCAGTGTTGCACTTAACTTCTTATGTTATTCATTATGTAACTAATTTGATATTTTCCCCAAATCATTCATTAATTTCCCCTTGTCTCAGCTCTTCCAAGGACAAAAGAAGATCCATTAGTCTGTCAACATTTTCGCACTTTGCTGTGGCACAACAATATTAATTTGTCCTTTTTCCTTCCTCTGACAGGTTCTCTGAACTATGAGCCTTACAAAAGACCATTGTCCCATCTTTGTGCTCTTTTATATGCACCCGTCTTTTTAATTATTCCATATTAAGGCTCTAATTCTGTCACAGAATCTTTCCAGCATTTCCTTTTTTGCTTGGCATTTAGTTCTTTTTTACTGAGCATGTTTGTAACTTACCATGCTCTGAACATTAGCCTTCTGAATGCCTTATTCCTCTCTTTTGGTGCAGAGGAGCATACCTGTGTACACCAATAACATACAGTTCCTCTTTCCATCTCTCCCACACTCTTACAGTGCTGTTTCAAGAATCATCAGGTCCAGGCTCCAGAAGTGATCAATTTGTCAGACTGCTACACTGCCATGCAGACTAATTTGCAACTGCACAATCTCAGCACTTCAGTACAGTCACATGTAGAGTCACAGTCAGATACCACTGCTACCTGTATCCCTTCATTTGTGTTCCAGAGCTTACTGAACATATACTGGATTAACTTACTAAATGAACTATAAACCCAGTGAATTAATACACCAATTTGTGCAATATTGTTTAAATAAATGGTGACACTGCTCAAGGAGGTGAATGCCTGTTTCAGTCCAAAATAAAGATGGTGATCCATCAACTGAGCCATCACTAGAACATCTTCTGTTCTAGACAATACAACTTAAGGCACCAGATAGCGCCATAAACAGTTACTGTCACTATTAAAGAACCAGTACTGGGCACTAGAACTGTAGCTATTAGTAAAATCACCAAATAACACTTGTTCTCACCAGAACTCTGCCTTATTCCTTGTTAAAGGTGTTGTCATCCTCAGCCTAGTTATAATTTTCTATTTATACTTTTGTCATCATGATTGTCCATACTGTCATTTTATTATGTTGGTATATTCTGTACATATGGCATCTATTGCATGTCTGTCTGTCCTGGGAGAGGGATCCCCCCTCTGTTGCTCTTCCTGAGGTTTCTTCCATTTTTGCCCCATTAAAAGGGTTTTTTGGGGAGTTTTTTGTCATTCAAATTGAGGGTCTAAGGACAGAGAGTGTCACACGCTGAACAGATTGTAAAGCCCCCTGAGGCAGATTTGTGGTTTGTGATATTGGGCTATATAAATAAAATTGACTTGACTTGAGCCTAAAAAAACTGCAACTCTGTCTTACCAAGACTTCGAAATGTTGATTTCAATCAGTTGACCTTCATCCCTTACAAACTGTGGGAAACAACCAGACATGTGTACTAACATACTATCGTCTAGGTTTCTATGGCTCTGACCTCCTCCTTGCTTCTATTTCAAATTCAAGGTACTTTGACTTTCCTCTTATTGTGAAGCTTCAAAATGAATTCTCTGAAATGTGAAATATTCTAGTTCTGAGACATGGAGGTTTTCTAGTTTTTAAATGGGACACATCTTCGAAAGGCTTTTAAGCTGCCTGTGTCTACAGGTCGAGCCAAACACCTGTGTAATTTCTGGAAATTGAGGCAAATGTCTACTTTAGCATCTCTGAGCAAAATCCTGAATATGTCCCAGCTTAAAAGCCACTGCTCTGTACCTGACTCTGCACCCAGTGAAAAAAATGTCTCTATTGAAGTAAATCATTAGCTCTCAGCTCACATCTTTGATCCAGCTAACATCTAAGAACATGTGAGAAAACTGATATATTTAGGGGAGATAGGATTGTGAATAGTATGCCACAATTAAAGAGTATAAAGTGAAACAACAAGAATCCTGCGTGTTTCTCTCAGTAATCATCCTTACTGATTGTCACTATCTATTATTTATGCACTGATAACGGCTGTAGCTTAGAAACAGACTAGTATCTAAAACTGTTCATCAAATATGTCAACATTTGCGAGGTAATGCAGAAAATTGTCAAAAAATCTAATTAAAAGATGTCACATCTTTTTTTGTTTCCTTTTTTTTTTTTTTTTTAGCAAAACCATGTTAAAGTATTGATAAATAAGATAACACAAAGAACATGAACCATTTGAAAACCAGGCCTAAAAGGATGAATCCCATCACATCTAAAAAACACGAGGTGAGAAACCTTTCAGTCAAACAAAGAGCTGGCATATATGGCAGAAATTTCTGTCATCACGACTGGTACAGGGCAAGGGACTCGATGATGCACTGTCTCTCATTTGCTGCATTTTTGCAACAAAGTGAACGTAGCTCATTTACTGTACAGTGCATATTACCCTTAGGGGTTAAACAAGGGACATTCTGCTCTCTCTTGTCTTCTTTAACTCACAAGTTCTTTCAGCCAGAAAATCCCATAAAAAACAAACCTTGAGATGGATCAGCTGCACCTGGGTTGGAAGCACTGCTAGTCTTTTCTATCACACACCTTGCAACCTTCTATATAGTTTTTAAGTACAACTTTAAGCATCTGATGAATGTTCATGCATTACACTCAACACCAAAGTTTGTAGTGAGTAATGCTTGCTCTTTCTATCTCTGCTGTACTGACTATAACTTCTACTATGGCTGATTGCATGCACCGATAAATAAGTCCTGCTGCACAATAGTTTAGAAATTATTCCCACACTGCAAATGAGGACATTATCTATCAGTAATTAAAGAATTCATGTGTTTTGCTTATCGGTTAGGTTTAAAGATAACTGGCCTCTTTTGGTGCATTTTAAAGAAACAACAACCAGTGTATTCTCGGGTCAAAATGTTGAGATGGTACATAGGTGCAAATGGGTTTTCTGTGCTGCAGTCTCTGGATCCAGCAGCTGAGAGGGGTGAAATGTTACAGCCGTGACATGATGATGACACCATGAGATCTGTGGTAACACCATGCATGCTAAAACAGAAAACTGGCACATAAATATAGAATAATTTTAAAGGTCTTATTTAGAACAAACATGCTCCCCTCTCAATACAATACAGTCACAGACTGCTGGTATCGTAAAGGGAAGATGAAGGGAAGCTGGAATGCTCTCCTCACAACCTGGTGGACAAAAGAAAATCTGACACCATTAAGTGACACAGCTCCAAGTGGTTAGTTGCAAGCTAACAATAATACGATGTTAGTCGCAGTAAGAGCAGGTTTTGGAGAGTTTTAAGTGTAACGAAAGTAAAAGGCTTTTACATGCAATTGGATCTAGGCCTATATTAATCCAGCTCAGGGTGTTCACTCCAGTTAATTCTAAGTGATGCACAGAACTGCACAGAACTGCACAGAATCACCTCTTTTGGCCACAAAATGCAAATTAGTTGCACGTCATGCCCCCTCTCTCTCTCCACCATTTCCTGTCCTCACTCTCACCAAAGTGCAACACTAAATTGCTGGAGTAACCCTTTAATACTATCATATGGGTGTTTCTCTCATTAGATTTTTGAACACTTATGTAAAGCCCCCTTTAACCTTTTTTTCAGTTCAAAAATGCCTTATTTTGTTTGACAGAAAAATGGTACTGGGATTATTTACAGTATGTATTGTATATAGAAATTCACACATGTGACATGAAAATCTAAATCTGACATCCATTTCATCATCGTCATAGTGAATAAAAATAAAATGTACATTGATAAATTACCAAAAAAAGAGTTAAATTGAGACATGAAATATCAATAAAGAAAAATCTGGGAGAAATATAAAGTAGTAAAAACAGAAAAAGGATAAAGGATATATAATAAATAATAAATATAGTAATTTATTAATAATCAAGTTAAGAAGATAGAAGAAGAACATAGATATGAACAAAAATTAAAGAAAAAAAAGGTGCAGAGCAGAGGACATTTACTTAAATCTCAGGAATACCTCCTGAAGCAGACTAATTGTATGAACAAAAACCTTATTATTTAAACTGACTCGTAATTTCCAAATTAAACAGTGAACAATTGAGCTGATGGGAGAGATTAAAATAAATTGACTTTTACCCAATAAGATTAGTAAGTCAACAGCCACTTGTATTTCTTGTTTTCAAAGTATAAAATAATATCCTTATTTGTATGGTTGATTTAATTAGCAAAATATGTAACATTGTTTCTTCCAATCTAGGAGTCTACAGTCATTTATCAGTATCTCACAATGTGGTAGATGTGGATACCTGGGACTTAATGATTAAATAATATACAACGCGTTTTATACATTACATTTATTTATTTGTATGTATATGTGTTTTCACATTTAATGTTTGGTGCTGCAGGGACTCCTTGTGACGAAAAAGGTTTGGAACAGACGTCATAGGTTACTCCATCATCCAATCGTATCTCTGTAAAAGTAAAAAAAAACGGTAGTACACTACACTTCCCTTCTGCGCAGACTCACGCACAGAGGAAGAGACAGGTCTCTCTTCCCACAGAGGATTTAAAGTCTCCTTAAAAAGGTAAAAAATACCACTCTCTTGGGTTCTCATTGGTCACAAGTGTAGATAACGTTTCTGTCATTCACTGTCTATATGTAGAATATCAGCGCTGTATCACGACTATTTTAATGCGTTCTACTTATGTTGTTATGCTAACCGGTGAACACGATAGCTAATCTAGCTAACATTACCAAGTAGTAGTTAGCTTGGCACCTTCCTCTAAAGCTAACGTCAGCTTTTGTTTCATTGGGCAACTCTGGCTCTGGTTCGTATGCCTTTGACCGATCACATTCAGACAGCCACGCTCTGAAAGGTTTTTGTAAACTCGAACATACGAAACTGATCAAGTAAAATTCATATCTCTTAACTAGTTATCAGATGCAGTATCTACCAGATTTGAATGGCAGGTGAACACTGTATGCATTGAAAGTTGGAAGGACGAACTGTAGAGGTTATCGTCGGTAAACCTTTGTCTCGTCTCACACATATATTGATAGATAGACAGTCCAACGTTACCAATCGTTACTGTGCTACCCTGCTGTTCACAGTAAGCGCCCTATGGTCTTATTTAAGGAAAGGGTAGTTCCCCCCCCCCCATTCGTACAGCACTTTTAATCCACAAAGATAAATCAAAGTGGGCATGTACGTTAAGTGCAATGTATATAATGATGATGCTCTGTGGTACATAGTAACTAAATGCTTTAATCAATTAGTTTAGACACTGGGAACGGTTAGCACATCGCTACCAGATGACCTATGGTAACAGACAGTCAGAGGTGTATTTTGGTCCCAAGTAATGGGGAGATTTATAGGAAAGATGCAGTAATTTAAACTCTCTCTGGTAGCCATAGTTGATTTTCTAATACATTTTAGCTGTAAAAGGGAATTAAAGTTTTAGTTATGCCAAATGTAACTTGTTGCAGCTTACTAAAGCAAACAACTTGGAAGTCATTAACAAGTCTGTCACTAATTGCTATCAAGAATTGTAATTATGATTGTTGCATGACGGTCTGAGGGTAAATGCAGCTACAAGGACAGTGAGCATAAATCTTTACTCTAAAGTTATAATGTTAAAATTGAATTGTGTGGGTACCCCCGCAGCTAAAGGTTAAGATGCTGTCTCTGAACCACAACATCCCTGGTTTGAGTCCAGCCAGGGACCATTGCTGCATCTTTTTCTCCCTTCTTTTCTGTCATCTCCCTGCTGTCTGTTATGAAGGCACAGAAACACCCACAAAATAAATTAACTGCACAAATCCATCTCTGTGTTTTGGAGGGAAAAGACAAAGACATAATGAACTTGAACCTGAATGAAAAGCTGAAACTTATACAGTGTCGGATCATACGTCTTGTTATGAAATGTATGCATGCCTATTATGGAGTCATGGGAGTGCCATAAAAAATAATAAATCTAGGAAAGAATAAGACAATAAATGTGGAAATATAAAGACAAATAATTCTTTTTGCTTTTGCCTTTCCCTTATTGCTTTTGCTATTCCTCTTTTGCCTTTTTGTTATTGCTTTTGCTTTTCCCACATTGCTTTAGCTTTTCCCATTTTACTTTTGCTATTCCCTTATTGCTTTTCCCCTTTTGCCTTTTCATTATTGCTTTTGCTTTTCCCACATTGCTTTTGCTATTTCTTGAAGGGCCAAACTGTCAATCAACTGGCTTTGGGCGGGCCTTCCTGCCCAGTGGGACAGACGTTTTTCTAAAAATAGATACAGGCATCGACACAGTCACCTATGCTGCAGCCCTCGCTTTAAGTGTCCTGAGATCGCCATCGTAACCAGAGCCTAACGCACGGGAATATCACCAGTTAATTCAACACCAGTTAAACCGGAACACATAGTCTGGTTTGAAATGTTCCTCCACAT
>LKNJ01007912.1:0-15947 GCA_002120245.1 Maccullochella peelii | reverse complement strand
TATTATTAAGCTAGGATAACATATTTTAATAGCTGTAAGCCAAAATGTGACCTATTAGCACACCCAGACTGGGGCACAGATTTTGATAGCAGTTGCAGTGTATAGGTTTGTGAGTGGCCTCATACATCGCGCCTGTCAATATTTGATCGACACTTTTTTCATATAGCTGATACTCTAGTCTCGGACGGTCACAGAACAGGCACGAGTTCTAGTAGCAACTCTGAAAATTCAATATCTAAAAAAGTGTGATTAAAAAAAAACATTTGCAGTGCCAATATAGCTTGAATTCCTACACAGAATCTGATGGGTAACTTCTGCCCAGCTTTCAACTTAAAACTATAGTAGCATATAAACTGCTTATTAAAAATCGTAATTTTTGCTAATATTTAAAAAAATGAAAAATCAAACGTATCCTGCTGCCTGACTGCCAGCAAATCATAATTTAAAACCTACAACATGTATCACGGATAAGGTGTGTTTATCTAAGCTCGCTGAAATAACAAACACGTCTTATTTAACTGCGGTCAAACCAGCCGCCCCTGTATTTCGAGTGCGTAATTAATCTAACGTAGACGTTAATAGCAATGAAACGGCACTGGGGAGCTGGTTCGAATACATTCTCACAAGTCTGGGACAGGTGTTACAGAAATACTTTAACATTAATTTTTACCGGTAATTAACTGAATGAACATTGAATCAATAAGAAGTTTCGTATAAAGCATTATATATTAGGAATACTTCCGGATTTTCAAAGTAAAGGATGGCGTGGGGTTTCATTGCCATTATTTTAGATTGAGGAACAGAACAATGCGAGAGATAGTGAGAATGTATGCGACAGATAGATAAATAGATAGTTAGATAGATAGATAGATAGATAGATAGATACTTTATTGATGCCCCAGGGGGGAAATGCAGTATGTCCATCTAACGCAGGAGACAACACAAATATAAAATCAAGGTTTAACATGGTGTCCAGAGGACTCCTATGGTATTTTTTATTTCAAAAGAACAAATAAAGATTGCTCTAAAACGAATATTTACAAGGCAGCACAGATGATTTCACAGCTGTTTATCAGACTATGAAGCCAATATGGTGTTCCTAATACAGTAATATAACCCCATTCAAATATACAGTAATTAACGTATCTTGTATTTTCTTTCTCTATATTGTAAGTTGTCATGGTTTACAATAAATGTGTGCAACTGAAGTGTGAGGATCAAAAGGACTACTGCAGAGAAACATGAGTGTTATGACACACCTGTGATTGTTAGGTTAAAGGATTTAAAACAGCTGATAACTCAGGGTTTGCCTATCTAGCTATGAGTGTGTGAAACAAGGCTGTGTGTGAGCCAGCTTTGTGATACAGGAAAACGTGAGACAGCTGGCTAACTCCCTAATGTCACTTTGTGATACAGGCCCCAGATTAGATAAGACCAATAAGGGTGTAACCATCTACATTAGTTGAGAAGATAAAAATTAATTTCAGTTGGCCAGGTAAAGAAACACACCGACAATGCCTGATGCATTCTTTCTGCTACACCTGTTTGATCTTGAGCCTCTTGACACTGGCTTCTTTGGGAACAAACGCCTCAATTGTGTGTCTGAAAAGGCTTGTATATGACTCAGCCCCACAGTGAAATTAAGTTTCATATACCAGATTGCACAGTCACAAACACATTTACTTAGGTTACTCAAGCCCCACTTAATTTGTACTAATATACAACAAATCAATTCAAAAACATATGTATGCAATAATTATGTACATCTTGAGTTCCAAGTAACCACAATTATTCTATTCTTATACTATACACATTAAGCCCTTTTCAGCACACCTCTGAAGGATCCTTAGAAACAGTTTGTGTTTATTTATTATTCTCATACACTGAATCTGACATTGTGTCTTTCTTTACTCTACTTTGCTAAATTAAGGTAAATTAAATATAGGGAAGCTCTTGTCAGAAACAAAAACAAAGCAGACACTTAAAACATTCATCTTCCTACACTCCTAAAAAATACCATGAAACACTCAAAATGATAAATTTTGCCCTTACAATTCCCCCGTTGGCCATTCTATGACCACAAAGTACATACAAAATTGTCATTTTCATGTTTAAGCAACCGCATCACTAAAAGCAGAAATTTTCTGCTTCTGCTGTTTTGTAGAACATAGACATTCTAGTGTGGATGAGAAAATGTGGGGAAAGCAACAGTTTAACAAAAACTTTCATTAGTGTTGTCCTAGTTGTCACTGTGACTGTATGTGTCTAAGCTGCAACACTCAAAGGGGGGTTTCCAGTCTGGCCAGGCTTGCTCACCTGACCCAGCTGTTATCAATGGCTGCTTGTCTGTCAGGGATGCCATTTGGTGTTTGACTGACTTGTCGATGGATCTGACAATGAGACCTCTGATACAAGGAATAATGCAACATGCTAACAGGGCAAACAACACTAGAGTGACAATAAGCACAGTCAAAATGATTGATTTCCATTTTCCAAATATTGAATCAAACCAGTCCATCATCCAGGTGTCTGTTCCAGAATGTGTTTCTTTCAGTTCCTTAGCGAGTGTCTCTTGTCCGGTCAATGCTTTTGTGAATGAACCGTCTGGTGACATGTTATTGAGGATGAGTGAAATTACCAGCCTGGCTAGCTGTAGAATTTGTGTGGCTTTCTGACTGCTCAAGCGTAATGATGATGGGGATCACTATGAAGACAGTCAAGAACATAATGAAGCCCAGGCGACACCTCAGGCTGCATCCTGTTTGCCTGAAGGGGTGCCATGATCGGTGTCTCTCAGCCGGTGGCGCCATCGTTCACCAGTAAAGTCACTCTCCTCCACACCCAAAGAGCACAGTTTTCTTGCAGTTTGAGAAACTACGGGGGCGAGCAGAGCTCTAAACGCATGCCTCCCCTCTCTCCCCAACTGTGCTAGTCAGGTGAGGATTCAAGAGTCAACACCGTTTCAGAGGCACTTGTTGGTAGCTTGGCACGCCACATGTTGGAGGAGGGTGCTCTTTCACCCCTCGCTTGTGATGGTGGCTTAGATGTGTTGTGGGCGTTGGTCAGCTGGTTTGGCAGGTGAGTGGAGGGTCCCGCGTCGTTGTCCGGTCCTGGGACGCATTTACAATGACTGGCTTGGACCCAAGTAGCCTTTCCTGCGACCTTTACAGCTCTTTCAGTGGACAGCAACACTTGGAACGGACTGTGGTATCGTCTCCATTTCCAGTGGCGTCTTCTGTGGTCTTTAATTAGGACCCAGTCTCCTGTCTTCAGGTTGTGGAGAATCGCTATGGCTACAGATGGCAAGGCACTTTTCACCTGTCAATGCAATGCTGACAGAGTAGCTGACAGGTTGGCACAATATCTTAGCATCTCATCATCACATGATGTTGTGGTGAGGACAGAATGTCTGACTGGGACTATCACAGTTTGTGGATGTCTCACAAATAAAATTTCAAATGGACTGAGACCATGTTTGTTCTTCACACGTGTGCGCATGTGGAGAAAGCACCAAGGGGAATGCTTTCACCCACGAGAGACCAGTTTCATCACAGCATTTTCCTAGCTTTGCTTTGAGGGTGCCATTTTTTGCTCCACAGCATCTGCACTCTGTGGGTGGTAGGAGCAATGATGATGTATGCCAAAACCCAAATATTGTGAGACTTCAAACAGGGCTTGGCTTACCAATCTTGGTCCATTGTCCATTATGGTTGGAATGCCACACCTAGGAATAATTTCAGGTAGAACCGCCTTAATCACTGAGCTGGCATCCTGTTTGGCAGATGGAAAAACTTCAACCCATTTACTGAACATGCCAATAATAACAAGACAATATTTCCTTCATTCACATAGTGTTAGTTCAATGAAATCCATCATACAATGATCAAACAGTTTGTCTGGTGGTGGATGACCTGCAGGTGTATATGAATAGCCCCTGAGGCATTGTTAGCTGCACAAACCATACATTTTCTGCAAAAACATGCAAACACTGAAAAACCCTGCGTGTACCACACAGAGTTAATAGCATTACACATCCCCACTTTGCCCACATGATCTATTCCATGAGATAATTTAGCGCAACAGTGGAAGAGAGCGCGTGGTAAACATGGCTTGCTATCCGAGCCAATCCATACTGAATTGCTCAATTTTGTGCCAGATTTTGTCCAGAGAGCATGTTCCTGTGGGGTAGAGAGTGACTGGAGGATAGAAACATCAGTGTAAGGGTCCACCTCAGTGGGTGTGCCTAACAGCAGGCAAAATGGAGTAAAACTGGAACCAGAGACTGCTGCAATCTTAGCAGTCGCATCAGCAGCTGCATTTCCTGTAGAGGCTTACGCTAAACTGGATTGCTGGCTTTAAATGTTGAATAATCCTGAAGATGTATGAATGATGTGGAATATAAATGTATGAATGAATGAATCTGGTTGAAAGTATGAATGACTAGATGTGAGTTGGGAAAGTGGAAATGGTCTAATTAGTATGAATGGGACTGAAAAGTTGAATACATATCATAATGTAAGAAAGATGTTAAACACTTTAAGGTTTGAAAAGAGTTTGTAATTTAATGTATGAATAAGTAGATAAACCTTAAAAATGCTTGAAATAGTGCATGAAATGGATTTCCCAGTCCTGTCTGACCCTCATCTGGGGTCTTTAATTTTGAAAATGCAGCCTTGTTCAGTAAGCTCCTACCATCTAGGGCTTTTATTTTCAAAATCCAGCATTGTCTTTGTTCCCCTGGGGCGTCATTTTAATGCTACACCACTGAGCTCTGCTTCATTGAGCATGTATGCTGGGAGCTGGTGAGTACCGTTTTTTAATGCTGTCTCCGTTCTTTAATATATTACCTTTGTTCACTTAAAACTGTGATACATACTGTGATGCGATGTACTAATCAACCTGTCTGTCTATCCTCTGTTGTATAAACGACGCATAATTAAAAATTCCTTTCTGCTGTACAGTGTTCTGGGATCCCCTTCCACGGACCGGTAGTCAGTCAACCGCATCTGAGTGTAGACCCACATTCCCAAATCCCTCCATTGCCATTTAGCAGGCTTGGCCAGCGGGACATGTGTGAATATGGACCCTCATACAGCTCACACTGTGCTTGGGATAGAGACACCGAAACAGCCTGGTAGTTAATGAAAATAACATATAGACTAAAACACCAATATATAAAAAAAAAGTTCCACAACGCTGCATAAACTACATGTAACTTATCTGGCTGCTGTGTCCGTCCAGAAAAACTGTTATTTCCGGTCAAGTATTTCAAAACAAAAGCGCAGTGTTTGCTGAACACAGACACGTGTCCTTCCTGAAAGGAGGACAGGTGTTGCAGCAGATTCTGTCTTATTATTAAGCTAGGATAACATATTTTAATAGCTGTAAGCCAAAATGTGACCTATTAGCACACCCAGACTGGGGCACACATTTTGATAACAGTTGTCAATATTTGATCCAACACTTTTTTCATATAGCTGATACTCTAGTTTTCTGTGTCAATATGGTGTTCCTAATACAGTAATTAACGTATGTTGTATTTTCTTTCTCTATACTGTAAGTTGTCATGGTTTACAATAAATATGTGCAGCTGAGGTGTGAGGATCAAAAGGACTACTGCAGAGAAAATGAGTGTTACGTCTGTTACCTTGTCTGGTTTCCTGTTTAATTTTAAGTCTTGTCTCTCTGTTTCCTGTTTCTTCCAGCCCTCATGTGTTTGACTAGCATTGTCTGTGCTTGCTCCCCTTTGCATACCTGCCCTTGATTCACTCATTAGCCTTTCCCGATGTATACCTGTCCCTTTCCTTTGTTTGCTGTTGGTTCATTGTGTGTGTGTGTGTGTGTGTGTGTGTGTGTGTGTTTGTCCTGCGTTGGATGTGTAACCCATACCTGCCTTCCCTGTATGTTAATAAATCTTGGAAACTGGTTGTGCCTCGTCGTCTGCCGCCACGCTTAACAATGAGTGTTACGGCACACCTGTGATTGTTAGGTTCAAGGTTTTAAAACAGCTGATTCCCCCCCAGAACAAATGCCTCAATTGTGTGTCTGAAAAAGCTTGTATATGACTCAGCCCCACAGTGAAATTAAGTTTCATATACCAGATTGCACAGTCACAAACACATTTACTCAGGTAACCCAAGCCCCACTTAATTTGTACTAATATACAACAAATCAATTCAAAAACATATGTATGCAATAATTATGTACATCTTGAGTTCCAAGTAGCCACAATTATTCACAAACTATACAAATTCAGCCCTTTTAAGCACACCTCTGAAGGATCCTTAGAAACGTTTTGTGTGGATTTATTATTCTCATACACTGAATCTGACATTGTGTCTTTCTTTACTTTGCTAAATTAAGGTAAATTAAATATAGGGAAGCTCTTGTCAGAAACGAAAACAAAGCAGACACTTAAAACATTCATCTTCCTACACTCTTTTAAGTGCTTTTCTTTTTGAATCCCTTTAACGACACGATAACCAAGGGAAAACCAAAATCTTTGTGAAACAATGTTTAAATTCTGAGTTTACAGAACCTTTTTCTAAATATCGAATCACCAAACGCAGCATGTCAGAAAGTTTTTAAAGACAAGTGGGGACTAAAACGTGAACCCTTGTTTTTCATATCCAGACACAATCATACTCAGTAAACAGTAAGTTGAACAACCTATGTAAACACTCATCCAGTTTGTTGACCCCCCCCCCCCAAATGTAAGTAATAATTTTACTGTGGACACATTGTGCTGCTAACAACTTCAGAACTAGATACAAATATTCAGTGAAATTCACTGAAATATTTCTAAAAAGTTACATATTGTACAACACTTGGCTTTTCTAGCCATCTATCAAAACTGAATCCCATCAAAAAGGGGAAAATGCATAACATCATTCAACTGCAGCTGAGATGTTGCGGTTTCGTTGTGCAACATATAACTGGTGCCTACTAAAGACACACATTGCCTACTCAAGACACACAGACACATCTTTTTGAATGTGCAAACAGGTGAGTTGATATTATCTGCCAGGTTTAATAGCAGTAATTGAATCATGTGGGCTCTTTTTCAAATTTGCAGCTGCACTTCAGAGTCCCCCTCCCTGCCGGTCTCCACAGGAGTTCACTGTCACAAAAGGTGCACTGAATGTACTGAATGAGCTCATATGTCCACATCGTCGGAGTCAGAGGTGCTGGAAGACTGGGCCTCCTCCTGGGACTCTCCCCACACAAACCTGTAGTTGTTCTCCAACTCCTGCTGCCTCTTTTGCTCTTTGTAAACCTCTTCTGTGCCTCCAGTCTATAAGATGGGAAAAAAGGATGCGTTAAAAAAAACAACCACAACCTTTCCGTTTATTTGACTTGCTGATTTTTTTTCTTTAAAGTACAAGTAAAAATCAGTTCCCACAAACAAAAGAGCTAATTACACGTGTGGCAGTCCTCATGCTGAATACCAATGACAAAACACTCACACAAACGTTATACTCTTGTTACACATTATTTAATGTTTTCTAGACCATGTAGCAAGGGTCGACAGGAAAGAGAGAAGTGTACTTGTGGTTAACTACAGCTAAGTGTGTTTCAGTGAGCCATCCAGATCCTGACACATCTTGTCTAGTGGTTGTTTAGTTAGTAGATGACACCCAAAACAATAATCACTCATTGAAAAGGCAACATGTGAAATAGCAATTCTGCTCCTTTTCCTTGCAGGTTAATGTTTTATCTCATAAAAAGTGCAATTTTTATGACATTCGAGGAGGGTGTCTACAATAAAACGCTGCAAGAAACCCTGTGCATCCCTCCCAGCAAACTTGAAACTCATTGGTCATTACTTTTTCCTGTATTTCACAGACTGGTATTCTAAAGCACAGCAGTTGTTACTCATGAATTGTTTTTGATGAGAAGTTTCAGTAAAAGAAGCTCAGTGTAAAAAAAAACAAAAAAAAACTAATGGTGACTATTTCCACACAATGTGTAATCTAATATCAAACATTTTTTAAAAGTAGTAATGAATGTGTATACATTTAGTTAAAAGTCAGTCATGTTTGACAACCTAGAACTTACCAGAAACAATAAGATTTGCCCTTTAAAGCTTATAGTTCGACATATTGGGAAATACATTTAGATGTATTCCCAAGGTATATTTCTCTTCAATTAGAAGAGAAGATTGATACCACTCGGTTATCTGTTGTTAAATATGAAGCTAAAGTGATGTAGCTTTAAATTTAACAGAAAGACATGAGAGCAATATCAATCTTCTCTTCTAACTCTCCACCAGAAAGCGATTAAACGCATTTCCCAAAATGTCAAACTATTGCTTTACACGTGGTCTATACTAAACATACATTTTCTTTAGTCATATATACAAAAGTTGTCTCTGATCTCACACAGGCTGAATTTATTAACTAAGCAAACTCTACAGCTGCTGGCAAACACAGTATAATGATGCATAACTCACACCCCAAAGGATCCACATGAACCCATTAAAAAGTCACCATCAAAGCTTAAATTACCAGCAGATTTATGAGGAGCTCCCTGAAGGACTTTGTATCTTCTTCAGTCAGCCACTGATCACCTGCCTCCTCTGCATTTTTTCGCGTCAAGATCTTCACCTCAATTTTACCTT
Organism: Maccullochella peelii; assembly: GCA_002120245.1. Lineage (NCBI taxonomy): Eukaryota > Metazoa > Chordata > Actinopteri > Centrarchiformes > Percichthyidae > Maccullochella > Maccullochella peelii. Next base: position 7,327 of record LKNJ01007912.1, on the reverse strand, counting down.
AAAAAAGAAAAAACAGGGGGAAAGGCGGGCTTGCCAGTTAAACACGTGTACTTCCAAGTGGATCAGAGTAAGAAAACTGCAACACATGTTAAAACAACAAATAATCATAATGAAGAATGGTACAAACACAACAGTGGATGAAAAAGAAAGAACACAGATGATTACACACCTTGTTTCCCTTCTTCTGTCTTTAAGATAAGTTTCAGCTAACTGCTCTGAGTGATTTGTTTTTGCTACCTTGATCTTTAATTTTGCATTTCTGTAAATGAAAATTTAAATACTCTAGAACTATTACATCTATTTTAAGAAGTTCCTGGTTTTTTGTCCAGCTACTAATTTTGTACTAAAAACTGGGTTTTTTTCTTCAGTAAATGTGTTTAATTGTTGGATTTCATGATATTAAGTGTCTTTTGAACAGCTAAACTTTGGAAAAACCTAAATCTGACAGTTGTGTTCTTTTTGACAAAGATGAGAAGAGAAGTACAGAACTACTATAAGATGGAAGAGAGAAAAGGCCGTGAGTGTTTCGGGCACTCCCCCCTCATACCTTCTGCCTTCAGTCCTGCTTTCTCTAGCTGTTCTTTAACCACGTCCTTTATGTGCTGCCACTGGGGGTCTCCTTCGCCCATCTCCTGAACTTTGACCTCCCCATCAGTGCTGCTACCCGTCTTATACTTAGTAATTTTGATCTTAACATGGTCGTCAGCCGCTTGGTCTGGGGTGACGAGACAAAAGAGGGACAAACAACACAGTTCACCTCAAAACCCATCAGCAGGGCCACAGGATGGAGGAGGTAAGAGTCTTATAAGCATAACATTTATGCACTGTCTGTCATAGACAATTACTGTGATTGATTTCAGTTATTTCAATTTTGATTAAATTACTGAAAATCACCTACAGATACATCAATGGCAGCAGAGGAAAAGCCACTAACTAGCCAAAAGAATTCAAAATATCAATCTGATAACACAAATTCTCTGTTGATTTTTGCATCAAACTAACTCCATGTGTGCGTTTTATTCTGATGATGACACAACAAACATCGACTGTACATATGGATGGAATATGAGGATGACGGAGGTGGACATAGAGCATACAGATATGAACATGGCCACAGAGGCTGCCTGGTTACCTGGCTGCTTCGGTGCCAGGCTGGGGCTGCCTCTCGTTGGGTCGCTGGCTCTTTGCACTCCTGCCGTTTGCTGCTCCGGGTCCTGGACGTCTTTCTCCTCCAAATGGTCAAGTAGCTTGTCCAGTGTCGTCTCCAGTGTCTGTGTTGCTTGAGTGCGATCAAACTCCCCTTTCAGACCTTCTGTCTCTAATTCGTGCTGGGCCTACAATACAGAGAGAAGCCAATCACGTCAAAGCATCACATTACGTTACGTTTGAATATTTCATTGTGTCAGATCTGCCTAATAACATTTTAATATATATGATCTGCATATATCAATCTTTGTGTTAAAATGACGTATTGTCTCTAGTCTGAAACCTCATTAATGATGTTGTCAAACTCCTTCTGCATTTCCTCCTTTATCTCTTCAATCTTATCCGAGGGCACCGAGATGTCGGACATCTCATCCTCAAACTCCTGTAGAAGGCCTTCATCTTCATCTTTCTCTTCCTCTCCGTGCTTCTCCGTTACCCTGCCGCTTGTTGGTTTCTCTCCTAGACTTTTGACTTGGTTTTGTGCTTTCTAAAAACAAAAACAAAAAAATCTGCACTGAATTGGAATGCCCATACACTGCAAAGAAAAATAAATATACTCCAAGAGGTGTCCAAAAACGTATCCTAGTAAGCTTGGCAAGTACTCACCTTCCTGTTACTCTCTTTGAGATGTTGGACAAATTTCATCAGGTCTGCTGGGTCAGTGATGATTTTAAAGTTGAATTTTTCAACTGAGAAAAAATATATCAAGAGAGAAATTGCTGAACACTGAACAACACAGAAAGAAATGTAGAACATAAAGTACAGTCGTTCAGTTTGCAAATCAGACATAACTGCACTGAAATAAAAGACTCTGTTGTTTGTATTAATCTTGTTTGAGGTTCTCTAAAGCAGTGACCAGAATGATTGTAAATGGCACTGGTCTTCCTCGTGTGTGTGTGTGTGTGTGTGTGAGATAGGGAAGGCGAGAGCAGCAACTTGCAATACCTTCATCACCATCATCTATAACTTCATTGTCTGAAAGTGAGTCACCATCTGCTGCCTGTGCGTGGAAAACAAACAAACAGGTTAGAGTTGTGAAGTGAGGAGGAAAGGTGTCAGCCTACAACATCTAATGGTCGGGAATCACCTGCACATTTAAAAAATATATTACAATCTAGTTAGTGAAACTACACTTTTGGTGAATAGATACACAACAATGAACTATGAAAGAAATATATCACCAATGTGTCAATTTAGTCTCATTAAGAGAGATTAAGAGAATGCATGAGCATGTTCTCCATTAAAATGAGATTTAAAAATATTATAAAACTATTCCATAAAAAAAAACTAAAGGAATCAGTATTTTGACATTGTGGACATGACAGCAGTAACCCAGGTGATTAACAAAACATATCTTTCAGTTTGGAACTTGAACATTGCGCTGTAAAACTTGTTTGGGTGAAACAACTCAAAAAATGGGAAATCAGCGTTTCATTCAACAACAAGCGATAGAATCAGTTTCCCTTTCAATGAATGATGCTTCTCTGGAGTCTAAGACATATTTCTATACCTGATTCTCCTGTTGAGAAGCAGTTGTTTTTGAACTCCCTGGCTTTGTAACTCCCTCCCAGAAGTCAGAATCCTCTGCCTCCTCTGACCCGGCATCCTCAGATACATCAGCAGCATCTGTTCCAAAATCAAAAGGAACACAAGTTTACTTCTGGCATGATGGAAGTAAAAAAAAAAATAAATAAATAAAAAAAAGCAGTGAATATTTTTATTTAGTGTATTGACAAATTACTGCAATACTTTGAAGGTCATTTGCCTCTTAAGTGTAAACAAAAAAAAAAAGGGCACCTTTTCTGTCTGACTTGCTGGGGTCATCAGTGGGTGCAGGTGATGTCTCTGCTGCTGTTACTTCCACTGCTCCATCTGCCCCCTCATTACCAGCCAGCATCTCATCAAGACTCCTCAGCTCCTCTGAGATCTGCTCTACTTTACGCTTCGTGTCCGCTGGGAACAGACAAGAGGAAAGGAAGAGTCGGAGAGAGTAAAAGAAAGATCATGTCACACATTTCTCATTGTTTTAAAATTAGACAATGGAAGATTTCACTTATCAAACACCTACTCAAAAGTCAAAAAGTTACTGCCTTTATCTGATATCACCATCACACTTTTAAATACTCCTTTCCCACATTATGACCTGCTCCATTATCCTGCTTCAACAGGGAATTACATTAAAGTAATGAAGCAAGATTCTCTCCAAATGCTGCATCACAGTGACCTTCATTTCTGTTAACTCACAGACTTGAGTCTTGACGTAATCCATGTACTGTTGGGCACTCAGCGCTGGCTGGCACACGATACCCTGCGGCTTGGCAGTGGATGGTGGCCGCAGGAATGGATGCTGGCAGGTGCGGCTGGTGTGAACTGTGAGCACATAGCGGCACGACTGAGGCTCATCCACTCGGGCGATGTAGTCCCCCGAGCCTTCTTCACACACAAACTGGAAATAAGTAAAACTCTCTAAGTGTGTTTAGGAGGATCATATGGTACAACATGCAAATTTCCACTGACAAAACCAGACAGGCAGCAAGGAATATACAAATATATGCTGAATAGAAATGTCTCACCCGGACTTCAGTCTCTCTGGGATTTCCATTTAGGTCACACTTAGAGCCATTTACATAGGTTTGACTGTGGTAACGCTTCAGCCTGTGCTGTTTGGAGGCCTGTGAAAACAAAACAGAAAAGATGTTTTAACTAAACTTATTTGTAATATTGAAGGACAATGAGGCTCAGTGCATCAATCGAAATTTGAATGTCTTGTTTCTGATGTTTGTGCACTTCTAATGATTCAAAGATCATCATTACTGAAAGCTGGTTAATCACCAAACACACTTTTTGAAGAGCAGAATTGGGATGCACCAGCAGTTTGTAAAACTATGCAATCAACTATATAAAGTAGCCACTGCCACATAACTACAAGGGTTCAGCTCTTAATATACATTCATGAAATTCCTATTTTTGTCTTTCTTCAATGTATAACAGAAATCAAAGACTATCAAGAAGGATAAAAAGTGGAGCCAAGTCTACCTTTGCTGTTTCATTGCTCCAATCAAATTCAGATTCATAATAACCAAGGAAGAGAATGTCCCCTTTGATCTCTGTGTCTGAGGAGAAGAACAACATGTGTCAAACACAGGTCATCTGTCAAAGTGATTGTCAATAAAAACACAGATTTAAAAACATGGAGGTAAGCTCTTACCTTCAAGGTGGTACTGTCTGATATGCTGACCATGGCAGAACTCATATGTCCACCAGTCCTTCGTCTGCAGGAAACACAGACAGCAGATGTTTCAATATAGGGTAACTGACTGACACATTTTCCTTTTCCATTGAGCCTACTTGCTTAATGTCATCAAAATAATCAAAGATCATCCCATTAGAATCCCACACACTCAAACAACTTGTACACACATTGTTTTTGAACAAGTTAAGCCCAGTAGGACACCTTAGAACAGACTTTGATGGTCTTCAAGACTTTGACTTATTTGGTTGATGACTGGGATGATTGAAAATTGATATGTCAGGATGCAGGAATGACTAAGAGTTTCAGGCTAGTATGTGTGCGACAAAAGGGAAAAATTAAGATGCACGTTAAAGAAACTGACAAAATACTAACAAAAGCCTTAAAACACAACTTGCAACGTCAATTAAAAATGTTTTAATTTTTTTATTTCATCTGGAAGATACTAGAAAACTACTTTTGAACCAACTATTGTACTTGACCCTGATTGTTAAACAACAGTATTGGGCTCATATGTGCGACTATTTGAGTGAGTGTAACAGCAGAAACAAGTACAGGCTGTATTTAGTTCGTTATACTGATACTACATGGTTTCTTGGAAGAAATTATTCAGCAGAGATCTTGTCTCATGATAAATTTAGTTAGAAGATGGTGCTCTGAACAATAGCCACACTTGTTAAAGCATTTTGCTGTGTGAAACAGCACCTCTGCTCTTTTTCCATGTTTTATTTCTTAAAAGTGTATTAATTTTTTCTGATGTTAGTGGAGGTGGTCTTTGTTTCAGGCGAGTTGGTCCACCTCTGCTATAAAATACTCCCAGCATACTGTATTTTAACTCATTGCATCTCTCTTTGTTGAGCTTCATTTCATTATTATTTACAGGACTAAAAACACAGAGGGATTCTTTTAGGATTCCCCACAGCCACAATTTCCTGGTAGGGCAACAAAGGTGCCTTGTTTTTAAGCAACCAGACAGAAGGATCTTATGAGGAGATAAGTATGTCAAGGAACACATTTATATAATGTCAGCAAACTGCTCTCATAACATTCTTTTGACTGCGCTGCAATATGAGCAAGATGCAGAAGAAGTTAAGAGGAAGTATGAGCATATTTTCAAGGAGCTCTGGAACAAAGGCTATCAGTCATAGGTTTGTGAACAGAGGACAGACAGTTGTTTAAATTCCAGTGCTAAAACACGAATGGGGAAAGGAATGAGTGATGCAGTTCCCAAGTACTGAGTTATATTGAGTAATCCTTTTTTGCCACACAAGATCTCTGTTGAAGGAACCTTCACTTAACTCTAAACTGAACCAGTGAAAACATAAAGCAGCCATACAGTCAGAGACATGTGTCTCACTTTATACTGACTTTGGAACAGTTTGCATTGGCACTCCACTTTCATGTGTAGCTGAAAGTGAATCATTTATGTTGCTTTTTTTTTTAAAAGAATTATCTCAAGTGCTGCACACAGTGAAGCTATCGAGTGTCTTGAGTTACAGGACTGAATGTTAAATAGTTTCAGAGGCCCCATTCAGACTTTCTCTTGTGTCCAGATCAGCAGTATCAGGATTGTGTCTACTGTAGATCCAGTTGTGAAAGATTGCTGTCCACACATCAAAACACCTCTCAAATACATGAATAGACCACTCATAATCTGATTTCACTTCCAAACTCATATTTGATTATATCTCTGAGGAAACTGTAAGCATTAAATAGAAAACAATACAACAATGCCACCTACAGGTGAAAGGTTGGCAAAGGGAATAAAGGGGCAAATGGCTTGCGCCACCCCAGCCAATAACTAGAACAAGGTGCAGGTTGTAGCTGGAAGACGGCGGGCGAGCAACAGTTTTTAACTGTAACAAAGAGACTATAAGAATACAGAAAGAAACAAATGGAAAGAAAGGAGCGTTTTAAAGACAATGGCATTATCTTTGAGTTTTGCTCCTTTTTGATTTAACTTCGTTTGTGAAGGCCTATTTCTTTATGAATGTATTTGAGTTTTGTTTGTATGGAACAAGCCGCAACAACAGACATCAAGAGCAGCAAATGTGAGTACCCTACCTGCTTGTTGAAACTTGGCGCATAGTGACTAATATAAAGGAAAAAAAGTCACGATAATAGGACTGTGTTGGCTCACTGGTATCTTGCCTCGTGTATGGACCTTAAAAGCCTGTCTGAATTGTATGGCATGTGCAAATCATCTGTCTCTCTGTATTTCTTGTGCTTTTTATGCACACTGCAAAGTTGACCGAAGTTGTAAAAATGTGTATTATATACAGTTTATCCGGTATTGCCAAATTATGTGTTTTATGTACTTAGTATATAGTTTTGGTGTATTTTTTCATGTATTGTGATCTCCAGCGTGCAGATGGAGCTGTCGTTTCTGTCTGTATACATAGCCTGTTTTAAAAATGTTGCCTCAATAAATGTGTATGAATTTGCAAAATTCAGTGTGCAGACTCTTTTTTATTTCATATGCTACTTTTTTCCTGCACCTGTACCCAGTTAGCGATGAATGTGCACACTATCCACCTTCTTTACACTGCAAAGTTAAGTAATGTCGACAAACTAGCTTTCTCACTTCAGAGAATGTTAAGTCACATAACAACATTCACGGCTCGAGTGGCCAGATTCCATTCTGGATGTGTTTTTATTGCAATCACACATGTAATTAGAGCCATGTGTTTGAATCAAGAAAAACACATTTCAGTGACAGATGTGGTCACTTGCCATCAGTTTCTAAACTGCACAAGCATTTGACTGACTGGATCTGCTACCGGCATAACAGATCCACGGACCACGCCATAGCCACAACACTCCACGCCGCCCTCACCCACCTGGAGAAGAGGAACTCTTATGTCAGGATGC
>LKNJ01007911.1:0-10635 GCA_002120245.1 Maccullochella peelii | reverse complement strand
AGAACTTGCACAATTGGTGGCTGACTAAATACTTTTTTGCCCCACTGTATATGACATATACATCAAGTTGAATATGATACTGATATGTCTGTTACAGATGCTGGTGTGACAAAGCCCCAGTGAATGTAATAATGCATGACACCAAAAAGGCACTGCTTCCTTTCATTTTAAGCAAATCTTGTTTTGGAGAGGGCTGAGAAGACAGCCCATGTGTAAGATCTGAATTGTAAAAGAAGGAGCTTTCTCACTGAAGTTGCCTGTACATCATCATACTCCTCTAAAACAATGAAACTGACTCTTGGGGAACTCTGTGTAAAAGTTAAAAGCACCATATGTGCAGTGGTGCTGCCCCTCTGGGTGCCAAGTTAATCTGCAGATTCTGATATTACATTCAAGAGACTACCTAGTGATGTATCTCCAAAATGTCAACTTTTCAGGAAACTCTGTAAAACAGCCTTGTTTTAACTTGATAAAAATGCTTTTTTTTTTTTCTTTTTTTGAATATCTACTTTTACTTAAGTTTGAGTATCTTTTCCACGTCTGATGCTCCAAAGAGCATTGAAGTCTATTTCACCAGAAATCTCCTCTGACAGAGTGCTATGCTCATCTCACTCCACTACTGTAGTATCTCAATCTACTGAGAAAACAAACAGTAGTGGAAAATGTGCTTATGTAGGCTACAGCTGAATTTTTCAAGATTACATGCATATAACGTCTCTGTGGTCATGTAAGGACATCATGTACTTATGGAAAGTATACAACATAATTAACCAGGGATCTCACCAGTGAATGTGGGCAGCAAGCCATCGGCCTCTTGACCATGTGTGCAGTACAGGGGATCCCTGTCAGAACTATAAATAAATGCATGGAAATTAATGTAAATGCAATGCTTTCAAAGCACTGTGAATCAGTGTAGCCTGGATGGCTTCCACTGCTGCCTGTAATAGGTGGTGTACAGTGTCTGATGTGGGGGTGTGTGACTGCTGTGTGAGAAGATTCAAGAAGGATATATTCATGCACGTGTAAGTAGAGGTAGAAAACAACAAAGTAAATATACTTAAATACTCTGCAGGGGGGGAACTATACTGATTTCACACATGAAAATTTGACTGACAAAAAGTCAGGATATCTTGGCCTCTGCTGTACCAATTTTGACAATTATTTTTTTTAAATTGTCTCTCACCAGTCCTGACTTTATGGAACATGCAACACTAGACGACTTCAGTACCCCTTTAAGTGCAGTTTTACTGGTATTTTACTTGAATATTTTTATTTTGTGAGACCATACTCCACTACATTTACATCTGTATCTGACCGCTTAAGTTACTAGTTACTTTTAAGGGAAACCTACGGTTTGGTTTGTAGCTCTTACCATCATTTCTATTGGTTATTATAAGATTGTACTGAGATCTGGGAACACAGCAACACCACTACAACAAAGTCAGATGGGGCAAAAAACATGCAACCCTGTCCATGGATTCTGAGGGGTCCTTTTAAATAATACTACATAGAATGTAATTTAATACCTGTTTCACAGTCAGACCGTCCAAAGCATGAAAGTACAATGGAAAGCCAGTAGGCATGAAAAGGTCTAGGATTATTTATTATTATACCATATTTTTCAACTTTTCAGCAGTATACAGTATAACAATAATTCCTAATGATATAATTGATCATATGACCTAGACACAGATAAATAGCATTAAATTGATGGATGGATTAACCTATTGAAAATGATTCATTCATTCATGTTCATTTACGTTTTTGCTAAAATCGACATTTGCCCGTTATGAGACGATGAGCTTCCCAGCTACTGTAGGTAGCAGCAGTGACAGTGCTTCTTATAGGTCTGATGATTCAGACTGAAACTCCAGTCCACTGTTGATCTGAAATGATCCCACTTTTAGTTTATAGGTGTACAGTATAACATCTCCCAACAACCCACAATCTGGTACAAAAATATTTTGTAACTAGCATTGCTGTCTGCTGTACTTTTGTAAATTAAATGAAAGACTAAAAATCTAAGGCCTTTTGAGGAAATTGAATTCCAGGCTTTTTAAGACTTCAAGACCTGCAGATACCCTGCTATTTTCAGAAAAGAACGTCAACATTGGATGACCCTGGATTAATTTAATGCCAATGTTTTTAAAATGTACTGCATTGTCATTGGACACAAATTGTGAGGTGCAGAATTGTCTAATATGCATGTAATTTCAAGGGATACTGAGCTGAAACACAAGATGTGAGGCAGGCAGTAAACAAACCTCCAGGTTAGTCAAACTTACTTGACAATCAAGGTGAATGGTAAAATTATTATCCAAACTGTCTGAAAAATATAACATAGGCATTACCCTTTTTTTCATTTTATTTTGATATTTTTTGCATTTTGATGTGTTTTTCAATGACAATGTTCAGATTTTTTCTTCATGCCACTCTTTTCAGTGAAACATTTTTCAGTGCCAATACTTGTTTCAGTGCCAATACAACTTTTTCCAATACAAATGTTTCAATGCCAATGTTTCCTTTTTCAGTTCAGGTTTTGTTTTCAAAGCCAAATTTTATTTTCCACACCAAATATTAAAGTCACTGTCCTGGCTCCTACCTGTATGATGTCTGACTGTTCGTTCTTCTTGCCGCGTTCAACCTATTTTTAGCAACGCTGCTGCATTCCCAGATCTCAGCAATCACTTGAGTATAGTGTTGATAGAAGCAATGGTCAGAGCTACAAAATAGGCATTTCTTTAGGCCTATTAGTTAAAGATTTATTTCCAGCTACACAAAGAATGTCAGTTATATCTAGAAAGGCCTTTGGACGATGTTGCATATCCTTAATATATTTGCATGTTATCAATACACACAAAGCTTAAAGGTCTCTTTTCTTCAAATCTAAAATCTTTGAGTGAAGATTTTTGCAGAGGTGGAGCTGTTATCTTTCAGCAACAGATGTATAAAGCAGAGAAAGGGGGACAGCTCCCTCAGATCTGCTTTAACAGTGATAGTCCATCAGATACATCAGACAGCAGATCATTAACAATGCTCATCTAGTATTCATGAGCAAAGATTAAAAAGGACTTCAAATGCAATCAATAAAATATCTCCACCAATTTCAGAGTAACTTTAGAGTTTCATCTAATTGACTGAAGTACAACTGGAAGTTTTATTTCTTTTCTGAAAGAAAAGGTTATAATGTCTAAAAAGATAACTTCAACTTTGGCTTTGATATCATTAGCATAGTCTAGCTTCCACACGCTTCCTCCTTGAAGTTTTCTTCTGACAGTTTTTTATGACACTTTTTCTGCGCTGAAATAATCATATTATTAGGGCTGTACCCGACTCTGATTTGACTGTTAACATTCAGGGTGACAGCGACGTTCACGTAATATAGTAAACAAGCCAAGTTAGCCCTCCGAGCTAATGCGTGCTAACTACGCTAACGACGGATCAGAAATGTGCAACAACATTTCAAAGCCAGAGACTATATCGTATTAAGTTGCTGTGAGCTATTACTAATGTTCACATTTTAGTTGAACTTTGCTCTATATATATATAATATATTCTTGATGCTATTGTTAATTATATGCAAATCAAATACATCATGAGAGGGATTTATCTTTTTTTACTTTTATTTTAACCAGGTTAGTCCCAGTGAGATTTCAAAGTCTTTTTTTAAGGGAAACCAGGCCAAGACAGCAGCATCCCAATAAATATTAATGTTGAAGAGCACCAATATACATCAATGGAACACGCAGAAAGAGGTCAAAGTGACATGACAAAGCAGGGTAGAACTGTCTCCATATAGACTCAGCAAAGTTCATTATCCAGAGGTTCATCATCATCATCATTATCATCATCAAGAGAGACCAGTTCTATCGGCCATCAATCAATGAGTGGACAGGTGAGCAAAGTAAATCAGTTTAATTCAAGATGCTATGATGTCTGAGAGCTTTTAAGCACAGAGATTAAAGGGGCAGTTGACAAGGGGCAGAAAATAATGTCATAGTCAAGTAACAAACAAAACAGTCTCAGGAACTAAACTCACTAATTATTTTATAAGGTATGATAAGAGCTCTAAAGATTGAGCAAATAAGTATTAAAAAGAAACTTGTTTGAGACATCATTTTGGCAGGATAAGAAATATCAACTCTTGTGTGACTGTGATGTTTGAATGGCTGTTGGACAGGAGATTTCAACTCAAAAAAGCAATGATTTTTTCGGTCTCATGTTAGGAAGTCAGCTAAATTACTGTTGACTAGCTGTTGGTATTAGTGGGTACAACCTAATAGTCCAGCAGGAGAAATAGGTTCCCATGGCATTTTCTTGTAACCTGTTTTTAGGACCCTAATGGTGTCTAGTTAAGAATTTTTCATGTTGCCAAGGTCAACTAATGTCCCATGGGGTTCGTTTGGCGGCCATCTTGAATTGATGTCCACGTGAGTGGCAAAAAACAATTCCTGAAGTTGAACAGGGCTGTATCCTGAAGAAAACGCAGACATTGATTACAATTCCCACGACTTATTAGATTTTGCTCTGCTTTGCATGTGAAGGTAAGTTTAGTGAATATATTTTTACTGTTTTATTATGTGCCAGTTTTAATCTGCCAGCATCCAGATCTTTACTTAATGTGGAGTAGCATTGTTGAACACTACTTGAGAGTTTAATAATGTTGGCGGCAGGCAATCAAACAATGGTATCATCAGCATAAAAGTAACTATTTGATTTGGTTTGTACAGCTGATCAGGAATTATCTGGAAGCCAAAAAGTTGTGATGGCTAGTATTCTTGTTGGTTTATCATTATTATCATTAGACAGAATAATAGGGCTGAAAATATTTCCACCCAAAAACTATTATGGAAACAAATCATGTGAGCGTCTCGGCATTGGATAATTCAACATTAAATACTTACATTTTTAATGTTTTCCTGACATCATGTCCTATATTGCAGTGCATAGGAAGAATTCCACTTTCAAAACTGCTTCAGTAGATTAGAGAAATATATTGCTCTATTGTTTTACAGTGTAATTTCCACCTTTAAAGCCATTCTAAATAGAGAAAATGGAGCGCTGTTCTCTAAGGCTGCAGTGATGACCTCAAGCAGTTTGCTCCATGAAGGCCTGTCCTCATCATATCCATTCAACAGAGAGAGAGAGATGTCCTCTGTGGTCAGTGTGACGACTCTGGGAGAAGTGCCACATCAGTGACCCTGGCTTCACTGTGGATGAAATGTTCCCTGGTCACATGTGATTGGTAATAATATAAATAGCTTGATTTTGGAGAATTCCTGAGAGATGAGGTTTCACTGGGTGAGGGACACATATAGAGCAGGTGTAATGTACAGTATTTATACCTGCTGTATAGCATCATATTTCTAATGAGGCAGGCCTGCAGCAGACTGTTAGGGTTGCATTAATCCTTCCTTCTGGCATTAAAGAAAGTGTCAGGTGAACATGTTTGGAGTATCTGTATGGTATGTTATCATTGGAGGTTTGCAATCTGTTCTCACCTTTTACCTGTTGTTTTAATTTTTATTCAACTTTGCAATGAAATAAACAATGCCACAAAATATTTGGAATGCTCTCTTAACTACTTTTTGATGTTCATTTTACTTTCTTGGTGATACATCAGGATGTGCCTTTTGAGATGCACATTCTCCATGTGTGTTGTGTTGTTGTGATTGTAAAAGGTTAAATATTTATTCATATTTAAATGATAACCTAATGTAGTTATACATTATACAGTTATAATCAATATTGGACGATTTTGCAAAATTGCGTATTTTGTTTAATGGCAACACTTTTCAAATTCTGGCTTCTGGCTACAATATCTGAGCATGGCAACTACAGTATGGTTAAAGTTAAAAAAATAAATTATGTTTACTACTGTTACTTCCTGCAATGGCACTGGACATTGGAACTGAATGCAAACCCTGAGGTTCGGATTCTTCCAATATAGACATAATTCCAAGGGATACTTTGCTGCAGATAAGGTTTGGCCCGAACACTTGAGCCTAGACCCAGTTTAGTTTCTTTAGTTCTTGTGGACACGCCATCTACTGTTTAAAATCAGCCCTGAACCTGTGAGGCCAATACTGACATAAGAGTCAACTAGTTGGGACCTGTCTACGCCATGAAATGTATATTAAAAAAAGACTAATTAGTGTCGGTCAGTCTCCCCCATGTCTCCTGACCCACACACTATGTAGCCACGAGGCCACGCCCCCTACAGTTGCTGTTCCCTCATTCGTTGCATTTTTTTAATTTGCTGGGAGAGAGGGTTCTAGCTGAATCTGAGGGTGGAGTTATACTTTAAGAAGTATAATAACGATTCACCACATGTCATGTGCTGCTCTCTCAGAACATGCATTTTCACTGTAGAGGTTAGGCCTGTAACTGATACGTGTGAAATACGTTAATGTGACACATTCAACTATAAATCAAGCTTAGCGAAGGTTCAGTCAGGAAGACTATATTCATGCTACCTCTCTCTCTCTCTCTCTCTCTCTCTCTCTCTCTCTCTCTCTCTCTCTGCTTTCAATCAGCTGACTGAGGGTGTTCACTCTTTCAGTTAAACCAATCGGGTTTTGCCACAACCTCTCTGAGCCAATCATCTCGTTGTGGTCAACCGACCCTCCTCCACCCATTCACCTCCAGATGAAGTTAAAGACACCTGTTGCCAAGCAAGACATTTGACCAGTTCAACAATGTGCTGTTAGTCACATCTTTTCTTCTCCTTGTGCTGTTAACCTTGTTGCAATGGGAGTGGGAGTTTTAGCTCCTAGCATGTTGAACCAATCTGGATTGGTCCCTGCAGACTGTTTATTTTCCTCCAGTTTATATGTGGTCACAACTTTTCACAGTCATTCAGAGAGAATTCAGAGACACTCAATTGGGTTGTCAAGGTCGAGGCTTCAGTGTTATATGACTTACAACTACCAAAATGTCTTCCTTTTAGATGGTCCGCTCAGCGTCTGCAGGTCAACTGAATCTCTCTGAAACATAAGTGTACTCAGTGCTTGCTCGGCTGCAGTAGCCTCAGGCTCTAACTGAAAGGTGTTGGAGCTGCAGAAGTGAGGTTTCTTCAGGATTTACTCATAGTTTTTGCACATTGCTTCAGTTTTCTCCAAACACATTATGAAAGAATACATACATTAAAATACAGGTCTCTACAGGAAGGTAAGTCAGAAGAGTTCATTTGTGTGTGTGTGTGTGTGTGTGTGTGTGTGTGTACACACATACAGTAAATATGCATGCAGCAAATACGTGTACAGCAATCACATGTGTGTCCATTCCTGACAATGTGTGAAGTTGTCGCTCTCTTCGTGGGGCTCTCTGCATGCTAGGGCTGATGTTCATTTTGATTACAAGGCAGGTAATAGGACAAGAGAAGGGAGATACGGGAGCGGGAAGGGTGGGGCGTGGGGGATGGGTGTGCTGTTGGGGGCCCTCCGTCCCTTTCTCTCCTGTCACCCACCGACAGGGATGACAGGGCGACAGGGCAACTGACAGCATGAGCAGCTCATTCAATTACACAGCCCTCTGATGAAAAGCTTTCATGTTCTCCAGAGAGAGCAGAGGATGGAGGCAGGAGAGGAGGGAAGTGGTCTGCGTTTGGGAACAGGCAGAGGAGATGTGAGCCAGGTTGATGATTAGTGGGAAGCACAGAACGGAATTGAAGTAGGAAAGAGTTGGTTAGTGTGTGAGGCAAATGTGTATGATCAGACACAAAACTTGTGAGTGGGAAACAATAAAGGCACAAAGTATCAGCATCTTTTAAACAGATTAATTTGAATTGTGGATTGTTCACTTCTGTGGCTTGGTTTGCTTGGAAAGGTCAGAGCAATACCATTAGAACGGTTAACACCAAAACATATTCCTCTCAGCTTTTCAAGCTAGCAAAGCAGTGGAACCATTAAACAGCGTCTTGGAGCATGCTCAGCTACATCTTCCCAAGATTGAAAGTGCATTGGTTGAGTTGTTTCAGAATGAACTACACTTTATGGCAATGAAGGAATATGTCACTCAATGCAACAGCAGGACTCTTTTGTCTTTTATATATTTTGAATTGTTTTTGGATGACAGTGGAGGTCTATGGCAAAGAGGCATACGCTATATCAAGCTGTGGATGCACAGACAGTACTTGTTCTTAGAATAAAGTCATTGCTGGTTTTGGTCTCTTTATGGAAATTGTTGGTAATATTAAAAAATATTTAAAAAACAAAAAACACCAAGGTTATGCTTTAAAGCAGAGGTTCTCAACTTTTTTGACTCACGATCCCAATTTTTGGTCCAAAAATATGCTAATATATATTAATTTTACTATTGGATAAAGCACAATACTGTATGTTAACATGTTAATTTGAACACACCATGTCTAACCAAATGGTTGTGCTTGCACGTGGCGCTGCAGTCTATAGTCACAGTTGTAGTCAAGAGTGCACAGATCATCTCATCTGTCACATCTAGCCTGGACCAGTACTTCATACAAGGAACACTAAATCCAACTTTACATAAGTATCTGCTTGTTGCATATGAATGCCAGGTCCTAAGGTCACGGCTCAAAAAGTTCATGCATAAGGGTCATGCAACATAATCCAAGCTGTTTATTTTTTATGTTTTCAAATTTAAATGTACTTTTTTTTTAAAAGTCACTTTTTAAAAAATGACTAATTTAAGTAATATTTACTAATCAAAAAATGTTTATTTTTAGTTATTTCCTTGCGACACCATTTGCATATCAGATGACTGCACAATGGGTCTCAACCCCCAAGGTTGGGAAAGGATGCTTTAAAGCCACTATGTATAGAATGTGTATGTGATTTTGTGAAATTTTCTAATAACTCTGATGACATTAGTTTTTGTTTGCAGAAAAAAAACAATCCCTGTAAATATTTTTGCAGTTTATGTGTTATTTTCAGCCCATTCTTCTCAGGGCCCCCTGTCAGAACCATGGAGTGGCATGTATTGCTTGCCACGGTGTCTTTCTTTGACTCTACCACTGGGGGTGTCAGTGTTTTAAAAGTATGTGGACACTGCTGTTCACATGTGTATTTTTGGTCTGGGGCTGTTTTTCAGCATTAACTTAATAATGTTGTAGGTGTGTAGACTGCAAAAATCATACACGCTCAGTGAAAATGGCTAAAATAATACTGTTGCATATCACTCATTTGACTCATTTTCCCTTCACAATATCACACACGGCTCAATCTACAAGAGGGTCTGTACACATGTTCGGAAATATGCATGAGGAGGGCACATTCTCACAGCATGTTCTGTTTTTGTGCCCATCATTTATATACCTAGACCCTGGTGTCTGGGGTCTTGCACACAACAAGTGCACATGTCTAGCCCAAAAACGTTCAAAAAGAGGGTCACGTGTATTACCATATTAATCAAAGCATTTTCTTAATTGCACTGGCAAAAGCTGCTCTGAAAAAAAGAAGGGAGAAAAGGGATTAAAGTAGGTTATAGCAGTACTTTCCTCTTCTTCTTTCTTCCGCTCCAATTAACATCTACACTTGACACAGACATCTCTGCCTCCCTGTCTCTTTTGTTCTATTGCTCTCCCTGACAGTAATTAGATAACGAGTAGCCACCTTCTACCAAACAGAAAAGCCTATTTATTCATCTGAGTATGTTGTGTGTGTGAAAGCAAGACAGGATTGCCACTCCTCTATTCTTTGAATGAAGGAGTAAATGAAGTGAAAGTAGAGCCTTGCGCTAGAGGATCTTCTCCGATCCAAAATGTTGAACCTGATTGGACCTGATGAGACTGGCCCATGGAAAACCTAAAATCTACCCGAACATGTGCTTAAATCAATTTCCAAAAAAAAGAGGCCAGATTAGAAAGGGAACTGAGGACGGTCAGACCCTGTCTGAAATATACCTGGAGCAATAGTGCAGGACCATTAGACTAAATATAACTTGAACCTGGCCCGATTGTGGTCACGGGTCAGTTAATAGGAACCACGAAGACCTTGATTTTCTGTACATCTCAATCCATAGCTGTTTGTTTCAGGGGCACACCAATCCACCCATCCATCCATTTTCTAATGCTTATCTGGGTCCAGGTTGCAGAGGGAGCAAGCTAGGGAAGGTAGCCCAGCAATTTCTGGATTTGCCTCCAGGTCTCCTCCAAGTTGAACATGCCCACAGTCCTCCACAGGAAGGCGTGTAGGAGGCATCGTAATTAGATACTCAGGGCGTTTTCACACCTATAGTTCGTTTGCTGTGGTCCGAATCAGTTGATGAGTTTGTAAACTTGGAGCGTTTTCCCCTTTCACATAGAAGAAAAATCCAATCGAACCAAAATGCATCATTACAAACCACGTGAGAACGTTCACTCCGCATATTGGTCAGATGTGTCTGGGGATGTTACACACGGTAACAGTAGGTGCCGGCATGCACCATTGATGTTGGTTTGTAGTCTGCCAGTAAAACCAAAGAAGAAGATGAAAGTAAATACAGACAGAAGGTTCTGTGTTGTGAAGTGGTGCATTTTTCTGTGAGAGAAACATTGCTGGTTCATTCTCCAACAAAACACAACAACATTTCAGATTACGGAAAGGGAGGAACAACTCTTCTTGTTTGGGATTGGACCGAACCCAAGTCAATTCAGAGTTTATTCAATGCGGTGCTAGA
>LKNJ01007910.1:0-13389 GCA_002120245.1 Maccullochella peelii | reverse complement strand
AGTTTCAGTCGGAGTCATCACACTTCCTGTGAGCTCGACTGAACTCACCACTCAGCTGTAGACGACATGATGAATTTAGGAAAGACTGAAGCTGATGCTGCATCAAGTTTTCAGTCTGCTGAGAGACACAAGTTTGGCTGCAAACAATAAAAAATAGGAGCAACAGTTCAAAGTGCTGCCAGCGCCCCCTAGAGGCTGCAGTGTTCATTACAGCCACAACATCCAACATCCTGATGATTGATCTGTTCTTAGAGTCTCACCAGCAGTGGAGCTAAAACATGTTAAGTTTGTCCTGAGGGTGGCGCTAGAGGAAAGATCATGGAGCCATTAAAATCTAAAGGGTTCATCCTCTGAGGAGCAGGAATGGGATCAGGACATTTCATGACAATCTGCTGCTTAGATTTGATCATTTCCTGTGTACAAGTGCAAACTTTGTCCTGATGGTGGCGCTACAGGAAACATCAGTGGGAACCATCCTGTGGGGATCATGCATATCCATTAAAACGTTCAGAGAAAACTGGACAGAACATTTTTGTTAAAAATGCAACAACAGCAAACTTTTACCACCTGAAGGCAAAGAAAGAACCAGCAGCAGCAGCAGTCTGCAGGTGAAGACATGTTGATGTGCGCCACCTACAGGTGAGGAAGGAAACAGCTGCTGCAGTTTGAACATCTGTACCACATTAAGACTGAAAGTTACAGCTGCTTTTCTTTTTATAAACTGCTGTGTTGTTGGGTGGATTTACATTTTTATCAAAAATTTTGTTTAAATATGAACTCACATTTCCAGCAGAGGAACCTGGGTATAAATTCAGTTCCTTGCCCCAGAACAGCCCCTGCACATCTTCATTCACACAGTAAACAGCACTGGGTGACACTAGAGTCAATATTAGGACAAGGGGTCAATATTTCAGATGTTTATGTTTCTGATGATAAAAAAAAACTAATGTTTTGTAGTGGACTTCTCATCTAATCTAAAAGGTGCAACTTAAAAAGAGAGAAAACGTAATTTACTAAATGTTACATCAGTTTTGTTCTAAAGCAGAAAAAACATAAAACACAGATCGTCGACTTTGGAGAGAGGCACACTTCCACCTCTGCAAGTCTGAACGGATGTGATGAAAACTTGTTTCATTTGTTTTATCTGTTATCGGTCTAACTCCTAATTTCACACCTCAGATACAACAGAAATGTGCAACACACAGTTTTAGTTTGTAGTTTAGTTTCTGAATTTAGCGTCTATGGCTCCCTAATTATAAATAACTGAACCCAGAACTTGAAGCCCTGCTCCGTTTTAATGGTGTTCATCATCTTTCTCTTGGTTTTATTGCCTTGTGAGGCACTTTTTTAATACAGCCTGAACGATACTGGATGTTTGAGCTTGATACTGATAAAGATATTATGGTGTTTTTAAAAAATCAGTTAATGATGCATCGGCCAGTTTTCTTTCTAACACAATCTTGACATGGATCCCTTACATGTGTTTTTAAATAGTTGTGACCCAGATACATACGGAGCGGGACATTTTAAAGTTGAAAAATCATCTTGTCAGTGCTCTCTGGTGGACAAACTCTGTAATGCAGGCTCTGTTTCTAAATGAGCTCAAACCTAGTTTGGCATTTCTTGTTATTTATCAGCCGACATGAACACAGATACGATATATCTGCAATAAGCTAATATCAGCCGATGTATCGGTCTAGCTCTACTTAATAATATGTGTTTTCTATACAAATAAAGTTTAGTGTTATTATAATTCCACAAACTATTTTCCCATCACTACTCATGGAACTGGAGTTATTAGTAACTACTACACATACAGATCAAAGCCATGACTGTAGTCATCTGGTGTCTTATCTTGGAGTGGCAGTCCTGTCCTACCAGATATGAAGTCATAGGAGCCATAAAAAAGAATAAATCTGGGAAAGAATAAGACAATAAATGTGGACAGCAGGAAGTAGACGCGATGCAAGGGCTGGATGCCAACCAGCGTAAAATAAAGACGATGATGTGACACGGATTTGCGCATGCACAGTATCGACGTGGTAGCGGTTTGAATTGGGGAAGGATGAAAAGGATTTGCTTCCTAATGTGTGTGCTTGTGTTTCGGCCATTATCTGGTCATCTGCATAGAGAGGTCTATTTCTAATTTGCCGAGACCTTTTTTTCTACATGCCATAATCTGCAACAGTGGCAACGGATGTCATGTCTTTCAGTGTCTGTATTAGTCAGCGCAGACATTTGTCCAAGACTCTCCATGACATCTTCCACCATCCTCAAAACATAGTCTGGTTTGAAATGTTCCTCCACATACTGAGCAAGTGTTGAAAGAAATTGTTGGACACCTCTCCTTAACTCTTGCTCCGCTTCTGCCATGATGTTTCCTCCCCGATTCAAACAAACCGCTACCATATTCACACTGATTGACAGCTTGGCCCTTTAAGGAAAAGCAAAAGCAACAGGGGAAAAGCAAAACCCAAAGTGCAGGTTTCAACCTGTCCCTTCAGAAACCTCTGGGGTTCCTCACAGACAGTCTGGATGTGTTTTTATTCAGTCTGTAGTTCAGGATTAAAAGATTCTGTGCTGTTGTTGAGGACGTGTGTCCACGAATCAAAAACCAAGACACATTTAACACTTTTGATGGGCAGAGGTTTGTGACATACACCTGCCAATCAAAAACAACTTTGTCTTCACACCAAGCTGACAAATCAAACCCTTTGTCTCCAGGTAAAGACACAAACTGCAGGTGTTCTTTGATTCACTGTTGTGTGTGTAGTTTTGTACAGTCAGAGAATAAACAGCTAATCAAGTTTCCAGTCAAAGAGTTAAAATAATTCAGGCTGTCAGACCAGTTCTGATGCTGCCTCATACCTCAGCTGAGAGGAAAATCTAACATGTTTCCTGCTGCTGATTAAATCGGACTGAACTCAACATGAAAAGGCTCATTTTGGCCAACAGATCATAGAATAATTAGTGAATGAATTCATGAATATTCAGTAAATAACAGTGTTGAAAGAATGAATCACTGCTCTCATCTACAAGTATATTATGTAGCCCCAAAATATAACGAATGACAGCAGTTTCTTCATCAAAGGTGTGTCATGTTACCTGTCAGGGCTCTCACCTGTTAAAGTCACATCCAGATGAGGTCAAAGAGACTTTCTACCTTCGTCTGCAGGCACCGACAGACGCTGCAGGTGTCTGTGTTCATCTGATCAACAGCCGTCACATCCTCATACCTTCAAATCCAAATCCAGAAAGGTCAGTGTGACGCGAGAGCAGAAACCCAGTCTGAGCTGTAGTGCTGCCAGTCAGCAGCAGGTGCCAGTGTTACAGAAGGTCTGTCAGTCAGTGCTCTGATGGGAGACTTTTCACAGCAGCTGGAGACACTGACAGACAAAACTCTCATGCCATGTGTACGTTGACAGAGTCGTTGGTGGCTGTAATCATTCCTCCTGTCCATACTGACTGAAGGGATCCCTTCCTAACACCACTACACTGTAAGAAATGGAGAACAAAATCCACAGTCCTCATTCTGTGTGAAACTGACTTGTACAGTTCAGCTGAAGATAATATGAGGCTTCAACAGTCTGAGTTACACAAATCAAGTGTTGATCTATAAAGTTCCCTCTTTGTGTTTCTGTCCCTCCACTGCAGCTCAACAAAACACTAAATACACACCTCACTGTTTCCATGACAGAGCACAAATGTTGGCATGTTTTCTGAGTTTTTGGCTTCACTGTAATATCTAAGAAATGACATTCTGAATGCTCTTTTGTCTGCTGGATTGTTTTAATGCTCCAGTAACATACTTTGGCTTTTTGAGGACTCAAGTTTAATGGAACCTGTAAAGGAAAAAATGTCTTCATTTTAATATTCAAGTCTTGAAACATGACACCAGTCTAACCAGTCAGTACATGTCTGATTTTATATTTTCTAGATTAGAAAATGTGTCATAGGATCCTACAAACTGAATATAAACGGACACTAAACCAATTAGAGGAAAAATTCAACTTCATAATCACATTACATTTATTTAGCTGACACTAAATAAACATCTGTTTCCTGTCTGTCCATCCTGAGAGAGGGATCCCTCCTCTGTTGCTCTTCCTGAGCTTCCTTCCGTTTTTCCACATTATAAAAGGATTTTTTCGGGAGTTTTTCCTTTTCTGAATCAAGGCTCTGAGGACAGAAGTGTCGCATGCTGTACAGATTGTGAAGCCCCCTGAGGCAAATTTGTGATTTTGGGCTATATAAATAAAACTGACTTGACTTTTATCCAAAGCGATTTACAATAAGTGCATTCAACCATGTGGATACAACCCAAAAATTGCAAGAATCATACAAATACATCGACTTATCGACCACGAATATGCTGAACTGCTTCAAGTGCTACATTAAGAAACAATAAGACAGAGAAAGGACAGCAAACAGTTTTGGACGGGCTGGGGTGTATGGTGTGACCATGTCCTGGATATAGGATGGGCCTGAGCCATTCGCAGCATGGCAGGCAAGTACGAGAGTCTTGAATGGGATTGGAGCAGCCGCCGGTAGCCAGTGTAATTAAATTACAGTTACTAATCAAAATGTTGGTGATTACAAAGGGGTTACATTCAAATATATTCTTTCGGTAAAAAGATTATATCTAGAACACAACATTTATTCTATTGCTATGCATGTTTTCGGCATGCAGGAATGACTTGGCATATTTCCGGACCAGCAACGTCGTTGGGACAAATTTGATTGTTGTTTTTGATTGGTTCTCGTTTGAATTCGTCTCTCGCCTGCCAACCAAATCAATGCGCATTGCTGTATTCAGCGGGTGGCCATGTCGTCGGACAAGAACGCCTTTGAGTGCTGGAAATTCAAACATATTTTCCGCATGAAAACAGAAACGGGCTCTCACATTACAGTACAGTGTAAAGCTTGTTTACCAACGGTGAAAATGCTGTCAACATCAAAATGCTCGATGTCAAACCTGAGGAAACATCTACAGGTAAGTTAATGTAACCGCAATCAGTCACATAAAATAAAGTAGCCTACCTCTCACCTCACTATGTAATTTAGCTCTATATTTCGCTCGGTGTCCATCTATATATTCATGACAAATGTATTGCTAGCTAGTAGCGAGCTAACAGACACCTTTTGCAGAGCCGCACCTCCATTTATGAACGCCTTGATAGAAAATCTTAGCTAACAGAAGTCCTTCATGAATAGCAATGTAGTTAGCCTATGTAAGATCTAGTAACACTCACTTAAACCAGCATTGTGTTTTTATTAAATATTGACTCGAAGAGGTCATCAGGTTGTGAAATTTCTACAGGGCACCAACAGCCTAAATGATTTGCTCCTGTGTTGCATGCTGTGCTTTTTGTTGTTTGCCCTGTGCAAAAAGGACAAGGCAGATTCTCCCTAAAACCTATCATTCCGTATTCTTCTCCACTAACTCAAAATGAACCGTAAGCGCCACCTGGTGGACATTGTCTCCCACCACATCAACGTTGTTCTGCTCATACATTCAATCTGATTGCGACTAATGAAATTCACAAAGCGGCATCAAGTGAATGTAAGGAGTAATCTAAAGTAACTTTTTTGTTAAAATCAATATTTTATTTAGAAGCTATGCAAAGATTTGTCTTTATTTTAAATGTATACACCCTCAGAATTTTCTGTAAGTAAAAAAGAATTATTTAAAAAAAGTAATTCAGGAACAGTACCCAGCCTTATTGATTGGCCGGATGGTACATGCAGGCACACCAGCCAGAGATTCTCTCCAGATTACCCTGTAAGTGCGGTCCTTGAGGTAGGATGTGAACGGGGACAGTGCAGAGCCTGAGACTCCCAATTCTCAGAGGGTGGAGAGGAGCATCTGGTGGTTCACAGTGTCAAACGCTGCTGAAAGGTCCAGCAGGATGATGACGGAGGAGAGGGAGGCTGCTGTAGCAGCGTGGAGTTCCTCTGTGACGGCAAGGAGGGCAGTCTCAGCTGAGGGGCCTGCCTTCAAACCAGACTGGTGGGGGTCAAGAAGGTTGTTCTGGTGGAGATATGCTGAGAGAAGACAGCACGCTCAAGTGTTTTAGAAAGATATGGAAGAAGAGAGACGGGTCTGTAGTTCTTTACTGCAGAAGGGTTGAGTGTGGGTTTCTTTAAAAGAGGGTTCACTCTGCTTTTAGACTGTTAGTGTCAAAGAGGTGTAGATGAGGTGGGTGAGGAAAGGAAGGAGGTCAGGAGCAATAGACTGAAGAAGGTGAGAGGGGATAGGGTCAGGAGGGCAGGTGGTGGGGCAGTGGGAGGTGTCCAGGGTTAGTACCTCATTGGGAGAGAGGGGTGAAAAGGAAGTTAGAATATGAGATGGAGAGGTGGATATAGGACAGGTGGTGTCAGCGGGTGGGTGGGGAAATGAGGAGCATAATGTCATCTCTTTTTTACAAGGTACTTAACAGAGTTGGGGAGGGAGGTGGGGGGGGGGATCAAGGAGGGTAGATTAGATAGAAAAGAGGTTTTTGGGGTTGAAGAAGGAAGACATAATTTTGGATTTAAAGAAAGAGCTTTCAGTTGCAGATAAGGAGGCAGAGAAAGAGGAGAGAAGAGTTTGATAGGCAAGGAGCTGCCTGTAAGGTGATTCTGTCAACACGCAGGTGAGTCAGACAACCACGGAGCTGGAGGGGTTGGGCGAGCCTACTGAGAGGTGAGAGAGTCCAGAGAAGAGGACAAAGTAGAGAGGAGAGTGTCCGTGGCAGTCAGAAGGCATATGAGAAGGAGTCAAGTGAGGGGAGAGCTGATAGGACAGATGAGGCAAGAGAGGAGGGAGACAGGGAGCAAAGGTTTGGGCGGATCGGGACAGTATGTGGAGAAGAGAGAGAGGTTGGAGAGAGTAGGATATGAAGAAGTGGTCAGAGACATGAAGAGGAGCTACAGAAAGGTCAGTGGTAGAGCAGTTCCTGCTGAATATAATATTCTGGAGGCAGCCAAGAGGAGAAAGAACAAGTATCTGAAGAGCCAAGAGGAGACTCAGAAAAGAGGGGAATGGAAGTTGAAACAGACAACAGACAGGAACAGAAGAGCGATTTCAGGAGTCAGAAGAGGTGTTTGAAAAGAACCTGGTGGAAGATGACACAGCTGGAGAAGCAGAGACGGACACAGACAGAGATATGGAAAAGGCCAGGACTGCAGTAGATGCTGAACATATGGAGGACAGTGAGCAGGACAGACAGGAAGTCAGTGAAGACGACCAGTGATGTTGTTGGAGAAGCTTATGATGCTACGGCAGCAAAGATTCCCTAAAGGAGGTGGAATTGACCCATAATGATGCAAAAATTGTACTTCTGATTGGAGCTAATGCGCCTAAGACCATGGAAAGCAATTCACAGTAAAAATAATGGTCCTTATGCTGTTAAAACCAGACTAGGATGGGTCGTCAATTAACTTTTGAATAAATGCAGTGGCAATGAAGGTCAACTTCAACAGATTCACAGTCATCGAATTTCAGTGGTGAATTTGGATGATCTTGTGAAACAGAACTTCAATCATGACAGAATGTGTATTAAGAAAAGGCTGAAATGTCCATGGAAGATAAACAATTCATGCACACATGGACATTACCAACTGAAACTCCCATTTCAAAAGGGTGACATCTCTATGCCAAATACAGTTTCTTAAAGACACCAGCTTTCACAAAGAGTACAGAGACTTCCTTGAAGATGTCATCAAAAAGGGGCATGCTGAAATGGTGCCAGAAGACCAGCTGATACAAGAATATGGTAAGGTATGGTATTTTCCTCATCATGGTGGACGGCACCCAAACAAGAGCAAGATACAGATTGTGTTTGATTGCTCTGCACAGTTCCAAAGAACTTCGCTCAATGAAAAACTGATTGAAGGACCAAACCTCACAAGTTGCTGGGAGTCCTCATTCGCTTTTTGTCAGGAACCAGTTGCGGTAATGGAAGACGTAGAGGGAATATACCAGCAAGTCAGAGTAAGCTCAGATGACTCAAACTCCCTTTGGTTCTGGTGGTGGCCTAATGGTGATATTGAACAGAATACAGGATGACAGTGCATCTGTTTGCTGCAACATCTTCTGCGAGTTGTGCTAGCTATACCCTGAAAACAACTGCAGAGGATAACAGCGAGCAGTATTCCAAAGAAGCTGTGGACATGGTCCTGAATCCTTTTTATGTGGATGACTGCTTAAAGTCTGTGCCGACTGAAGCTTAAGCCATAGACCTGTGTGAGGAGCTAACATGTCTCAGTCGGAAATCTCCCCATGCACAAGTGGATTAACAACAGAGCAGTGTTGACATCTATACCTGAAGGAGAACGAGCCAAAGGATCTTGATTTGGACAGAGAATGTTTACCTGTTGAAAGAGCCCTTGGGGTTGAATGGAGCATAGAAGACGATTCCTTCAGGTTTCATGTAACCTTGAAAACACAGGCTTTCACAAAATCTGTTTATGATACTATAGGATTTCTTCCTCCATTCACAGCAAAATATATTTTGCAAGAACTCTGCAAACTGAACTGTGGCTGGGATAACGCGATTCCAAATGCTTATCTCAAATGGCAGCAATGGCTCATCGGACTGCAACAAATGGAGAGCTACAAGATTGATAGACTTGTAAGGACTTTGGAGAGACTGCATCTGCCCAATTTCAAAATTTCTGTGATGCAAGCGAGACAGGTTATGGTGTTGTAACCTACCTATGCCTGACCAATGCTGAAAATGCAGTTCACAAAGAATTTTTTTGGGAAAGTGAGAGTAGCACCCTTGAAGAAGATGACGATTCCAAGACTGAAATTGATTTCAGCAATGTTAGCTGTTAAAGTTAAGAGAATGTTGAATACAGAACTACAAATCCCACTAATGAAATCAGTGTTCTGGACGGACAGCACTTCTGTCTTACAGTACATAAAAAATGACAAAGAAATTCCAGACATTCGTTGCTAACCGCATTTGAGCCATCAGAGAGTCAACCGATGTTTATCAGTGCAGACATATTAACACCAAAGCTAATCCAGCAGACTATGCCTCCCGTGGTATGACAGCTGAGGCATTCTTGAAACACGATGTTTGGCTAAGTGGCCCTCAGTTCCTTCTTGGTACAGAGGAAGAATGGCCACACAGGATCTTGGTTCAGTCTCCCATGATGACCCTGAACTCAGGAGAGAGAAAGTCATGGTCAATGTAATCAAAACAACAGAACCGCATGCAATCAACACTCTCATTCACTTTTTCTCAACATGGACCAAGCTTCAAAGAACAGTAGTGTGGTTCCTTCATGTAAAAATCCTCCTGTGACATCTGAGAAACAAAAGGAACTGCTAACATAAAAGACAAAGAAAAGCATCAAGCAAATCAAAAAGAAATGATTTAAAGAGTTATGGGGAGAGTTTTAACAGACCCAAGCACAAGACGCGGACTCAGTGAAGCTTTGGAAATGAAAAGGTTTATTGGCAGGCAGAGCGGGTGAAGCAAGGTGCAGGTACAGGCTGGATCCGAGCAGAGGAGTGAGCCGGCAGGGGGAAAAGCAAGGGCATTCGTGAGCAGGAAAACAACCAGGAAGCTAGGCATGTCGGAGAAGGCTGGCTGCAGGCAGGTGAGCGAGAGGGTGAGGATCTGAGACACAAGAAGCACAAAGTTAGGTTTACGGACAAAACCAGCACTAGGAACATTCACAAAAAAACGATGTCTTCGAGGCCGTAGGGTTAACTACCACGGAAGGGAAGCAACAATCTGGCGAGGTTTGACAGGAAGGCTGGGGCTTAAGTATGGAGCCTCTTGATGAGTGGCAGGTGTGTCAGTTGATTGCCAAACCGGGAGCAGGTGTGGGACCTTGCTTGCTGATGGATGTGTAAACAAACAGGGAGAGATAGCACAGGGAAACACAAGGAAGGGAGAAACACAAGAATAGGAATAGGAACCATGACAGAACCGTGACAGAAAGTAAAATGAAAGCTTTCAAAAGCTCCATGGGAGGACAGAAGCTTGCCTTGGAAGACCTGAAGTCAGCAGAGGCTACAACTGTGCAGTTATGTCAAACACACAGCTTCCGGGAAGATTTTGCAGAGTGAAAGTAAGAGCTCAATTTTTAAACTTGATCCCAAGCACGGTCAAGGGACATTGAGAGTTGTTGGAAGGCTGAGTAAACCGGCTATGCCTGAAGAGACAAAGCACCCGGCCAACCTACCAAAAAATCACCATGTGTCAAGACTCATTCTTGAGCATATTCACAGGCATATAGGACATAGTGGAAGGAACCACGTTATCGATTTTACGACAGAAATATTGGATCCCTTATGCCAACGCACTGTTCAGAAAAGTAATTAACGACTATGTAATATGTAGGTGCTTACGTGGTAATGTCGGTGAGCAGAAAATGGCAGATTTGCCAAGAGAAAGGATTACTCCCAATTTACCACCATTTACTAAAGTCGGAGTTGACTACTTTGACCCGATTGAAGTCAAACGAGGCAGGAACACAGTGAAACGATACGGAGTCATTTTCTCTTGACCACCTCATCAGATGATATAAATGACTTGGAACCGCTGACCCCAAACCATCTGCTGTTATTTAAGGTGCAGTCTATGGTCCCACCTGGAATTTTTAAGCAAGAGGACATGTATGTTAGACGGCTTTGGCGCCTAGTACAGTACATATCCGACCTGTTCTGGTCCAGATGAGTAAAAGAATCCCTCCCGCTCATGCAGGAGCGTCAGAAATGGAACACAATCAGAAGGAACTTTGTGCAAGGGGACATTGTATTAATAGGAGATGCAAATTCTTCACGAGGGTCATGGGTAACTGCTAGAGTTGTTGACACTAACCCTGACTGAACGGTGAGGAGTGTGAAGCTTAAGACACAGACCAACTGGTTCCGGCCGGTCAGTAAAGACACACACACTGACACACTCACATCCTCACACCTGACATGACATATTTTTGAAAGAAATTATACATATATATTTTGTTGTTGTTAGCTCCTAGTTTGAGTTTTGGTATTATTATTACGCACTTTGCCCATAATAATAGGGGCCGGTATTGTAGGAGCCATTTTTGTTGTTTTGTTTAAGAACTACAAGGAGTCGAAGTTTGAGTTAAAATGACACAAACACGGGGCGTCCTTATTCATTTTAGAAACAGACACAGGTGTGTAGAGATGGACGCCGAGAAGAAATTGTTTTTATCCAACTAACTTGTAGTAGATAGTTTGTTATTTTGTTAGAAGCGTAAACGCATTGCACATTGCATGTACCCCACTCATTAAATTCACTCATTCGCCCGCTAAGTAACCCAATCCTGGACCTTCATACAACCAAACTCAGCAAGTGATTAATATGAAGCACGTTGAAACAAGTCCGTGCCTATGTAACATAGTTGAAAAGGTCCAGGTTAAATCCTGCTAAATGGGAAAACTATGCAACCTACTGTTGTAAAATTGTGCCTGCACCAAGTAGCGATTGCAAAGGATTATGGGTAATCCTCTAGAAGCAACGGAGGATTTGCCGCTAGACAGAGCATGCACTGTTTGTCCACAAGAGATGACCATTCTACAATATTGTCCTTTGTCATAAATGCAGTTGTGGAATAAACCTGCTTTTACCACAAATCTGACCAGCTCCGAGAAATTGATTTCAACAGAAGACATATCACAGAGGTCACACCTAGGCGTCCATTATGGCTTAATTACCTGAAAGCCAAGACGCACTTTAACTACAGTAGTTGAGTAAATGTTCTGTATTTCCCAGATGTGAAGGCAGATTCAACTCATAGCCCTTTTTATTCAAAGCCCCCCAGTTTTAGGACAAGGGACACACAGACAAGACAGCCGCGGAGTTATTTTACGGCCCAACGGCCGAATGTTCTTCACTGTTGGATCCAACTGATGGTGTGTTTCACTGCTGAAGACCAGACTGAAGGCAAAAAGCTCAGAAACAAGCAGGAAGTGACTGACTGCACACATTTACAACCAAATATTAAACCTGAGGACATTTTCTACGTTAATGTTGAGTCAACTACTGCATCTGATCTTATTTTTACTACAGTATCAATGTTTAACTCACGGCTAAGCTATGCTCTGTTGCATGCTGTATTGTTGATTGTATTGATGTTTTATTGCTGCTGTTTTGCTGTTTATTGAGTTGTTAATTGTTTGCTTTATTACTGATCTTATGATGTAAGGTGACCTTGAGTGCCACGAAAGGCGCAGTTAAATAAAATAATAATAATAATAATCTTTATTTATAGAGCCCTTTTCTAAAACCACATTACAAAGTGCTTCACACAAGGCAACAACTTTGCAACAAGCAGATCATAACGGTTTTCCGATAGATTAATAACAATTAAAACAAACAAATCCAA
Source organism: Maccullochella peelii (assembly GCA_002120245.1). Classification (NCBI taxonomy): domain Eukaryota; kingdom Metazoa; phylum Chordata; class Actinopteri; order Centrarchiformes; family Percichthyidae; genus Maccullochella; species Maccullochella peelii. Next base: position 1,032 of record LKNJ01007910.1, on the reverse strand, counting down.
TAAAAAATAAAAATCAACAAAAATCAGAAAAAGCTCTCCGATAAAAGTATGTTTTAAGAAAAGATTTAAAAGAGGTCACTGATTCTGCTGACCTGATGTCCTCAGGCAGCTAGACTGCAAACGCTCTGTCACCTCTCGTTTTCAGCCGGGCTTCAGGAACAGATAAAAGACCTTTGTCCGAGGATCTCCAGCTATGTACTGGCTTGTATGCAACTAGGAGGTCAGATATGTAGGATGGAGAGAGGCCATTGAGAGCCTTAAAAGTCAACAGTAAAATCTTAAAATCTATTCTAAAACATACTGGGAGCCAGTGCAAGGAGGTTAAAACAGGCGTAATGTGGTCACTTCTCTTGGATCTGGTTAAAAGCCTGGCAGCTGAGTTCTGTACAGTCTGGAGTCGATTAATAGATTTTTGGTTGAGGCAGGTGAAGAGGCTGGTGCAATAGTCTAGACGTGAGGAGATGAAGGCGTGTAAAATGGTCTCTGTCATTAAAAGATAAAATGTATCATATTTTGGCAAGATTTCTAAGATGATAAAAACGAGACTGCACAAGTTTTGTTGTGTGCTGCTCAAAGCTTAAGTTACTGTCAAACCAAACAGGGAACCAGCAGATGGCAGGATTTGTTTTGCTATGTTCTGGGGGCCAATTACAACAATCTCTGCTTTGCTGGAGTTAAGCTGCAGAAAATGTTGTGACATCCAGTTTTTGACATCGCATAGACAGTCGTGTAGTGAACTCAGCATGCCAGGATCAGTGGCTCTAACGGGCAGGTAGATCTGCGTGTCATCGGCATAACAATGGAAGGAAACACCATGTCTATGGATAATATGTCCTAAGGGAAGCATGTATAGAGAAAATAAAATTGGTCCCAAAACTGACCCCTGAAGGACACCACACTTGACAGGAGCAAAAGATGACTTGTGGTTAATAATAATATAAAATGTATTATTATTTTCAGCCACCTAAAGCTGGTGCCTCTGTTCCAACACTGTTCATCTGATGTGGATTTAAACGTCCACGAAGCTGCTCG
>LKNJ01007909.1:0-11336 GCA_002120245.1 Maccullochella peelii | reverse complement strand
CAAAATGACTTCTTGGACGTTTAAATGAGGTACAATGAACCGTACTCACAGCACCCATTGTTTACGATGATTGGCCGTCTAACACCAAACTGTGCTTTCACATTGTGAACAAATTAGAAACAGTTTCTGACCAACAGCGGCTGGTGGGAGAAGCTTGATTGTATCCATGTTGTAGTCTGTAGTTACACATTTTTAAACAAGCAAATCACACACTTTTGACTTTGCTTTATATTTACTTTTATGTCAGAGTTTTTGATGAGTTGACCAGAAGTGTGGACTTAAGTCATGAGTCTGATGATTTTGAGAAAAACAAACAAAACTTTGACTTTAACACCAAAAATTCGTGACTTTACTTGGACTTTAGCCTTTTGACTTGGCAACTGACTTGACATCCTACCCAAGTCCAAAGATTAGAAATAATATTATAAAGAATTGTGCAGCTAGTCCAGCCAAATGAACCAATCACATTGAGCGAGCAGGAGGGAAAGGTGCGCTTGGCATTGCAGACCAGCAGACAGACAACAGATGATTTCTCCTTCCCTTCACAGCAGAGCTACAGGGCAGGAATAACAATGGACACAAAAGATATGATAATGGGTCTTTCTCAATAAAGGCAATACATTTTTTTTGTATCTTGTGTCATTCAAGTGTGATTGATGTAATATCTAATGTCTGAGGAATTAATCTAAAATGAAAGGATGCAGTAGGACAGAGGATGAAAAACATTCTGGAGGTGTACCACTGACTGAGAATGAAACAGATGGTGACTTGGCCAGCAAGAACAATACAACATGTTCATATAGCATCATATGTCTTAGTGAAAAACCCCCGTCGTGGAGGGGGGACTGTTGGTTTGGATCTGTTGTTTGGACAGCATTTCTTAATCTTCTCCAGCATGAACAGATTACTGCAGTTCAGGTGCAGTTTTCAACTGATAGCAGCCCCTTTAGAGGTGTGATGCACCTGCAAACTGTCACAAAGAATCTGTTGTGAGAGTCAACAGGTGAGATCGCTGTCAGTGTGGATATCATTAATTAAAACTGCTGATGTGTATTAATTTGTTCAGCTCTGCTGTTCACTTCCTTGCAGTGCGGTTTTAATGGGTTTAAGTGAAGGCATTTTTGACAGTTGGTGTACTTGGGGTAAGAACAACAAAAGATTTATAAGTGGACTAAAACAGATCAATTTAAAGTTCCTTGATCAGGTCTGAACCCGATCTTACACACCGGTTCAGGACAACCCAAAACTGTATGAGCATATGTACATGTGTAAACCTGCAAATGTAAATACATTTGGCAAATCATGATTAAAAGCATTTGCTTTCATTGCCTCTGATTTTTTTTTACTTTACACTAATTCATCCTTACTATGTCCTGTTGTTCCTTTGCTGCTGCAACAACCAATTTCCCTGCAGAGATCATTAGTTTGCTCATTTTTCTCAAAGTCTCAGAAAGAATAAACAGCAAGAGAGAGAGAGGACACCTGACTGGATTTGGTCCAACATCGAGCTAGTTTTGTGCAGTAACAACACAACTCTGTTCCCCCATTGCTACCTATCCACATCAGTGAGAAGCCCTGCCCGTGTGTGTGTAGGTGTGTGTGTTTTTGTTTTATACTGTGTCAAACCACATCAGAAAATCTCTCCTCCCTATCTCTTCTATCCCTTGAGCACACTTCCTTGTTACACTCTCTCTCCCCCCCTCCTCCCTGTTGTTGTGCCGATTATCTTTCAGTCCCACCAGTCACCCCAAACAGACACCACCCTACTTCTCTACTTATCCAAGTGCACAGAAGAGGAAAGCTACCGTTAAAGGACGTGTCTGATGATTTATTCTGACGAGTAAGGCTACTCAGTCAGGTGCAGTTATCATCTAACATCTCATTGTGACATCCAGACCAAATTCACTCACTCTTCCTAACTTGATTACTTGTTTAATTTATCTACTGGTGCCTTGCGTTACTCTGGGTCTTGTGTGCTGTATGGTATTTTGCAGCTTGCACTATTTTTATATATATTTAATTTCTTTTTTTGGCTGCTGAAACAACGAAATTTCCCCCTGGGGGATTGTAGCAGAGTCACTACTTTGTGGTCCCACTGTCAGGTGAACAAACGCTCACAGACACCAGCAGTTCACAATTTAGACAGCTTTTATTTCTCACTCTGTACTCCGTACTCTCAATTGCTGGCTGCTTCTCTGCTTGCTCCCAGCTCTCTCTGAATTGCCGTCTCTGGCTGCCATGTGCATCTCCGTCCAACTCCTCTCTCCTCTCTCCAGGCCGCAACTAAAGAGCAAAGGCAAACCTGATTAAGAATCATTCTCACCTGTGCTCTCAGCTTGCAGGTGCTGGCTCCCTGAGCCACTCCCCCCCCCTGCTCTCCCCTGCAGCGGAGCTCTAAACCATACCTCGCCTCCATAGGGATCAATAAAGAATCTAATTTCCAGACATGTTTAAATGACTGCTGAAACTGCAATATTAGATCCCGTTATCAGCCACTGCTGGTGTGAAAAAAAAGGTTTTGGAGGGCAGAAGCAAAGGGGTACATCAATGCTTTTTGTTGTTTTCTTGTGAGTCACTTCTCCTAATTAGGAATAGTGGTATAATGTGCAGATTTCTAAATGTATTGATCTTAATTAATCTGAACTTGTCCGTTTCCATGCTGCATTGTGAGTTTTATTCCGTTTGCTTAAAAATGTGAAAAAGTGGCAATTCATTTTAGGTAGTTTTCTTAATTATTTTCATTTGAAACACTACATTTAAGTACAATTAGTAGTAAATTGTAATGTATGGCTTTTTGTTTTGTTACATGTGGATTTTCCAACACTACTGATTGCATAAGTGACCATTTTCGTAATCACGCCTATGATCGTTCTACACTGTGGGACTTTGACTCATTCTCTCTGATGGACCTCCATCATGGAGGTTGCTAGGAGATTTTTATGAAGCGCCTCAATGAACCACAGTTCAGACTTGAGTCAGCATGACGTGTGATGCTGACTCAAGTCATTTGTCATATTCCCACACGCAAAGAAGTTTCAATGTGCAGCGTGGCCTCTTGTATTTCAGTGGAAGAGTTTTTAAGTTGAAGTGTGTGTGCTGAATGTGTGTCAAATGTAACTTGCCTATTTGTGAATATAGAAACACAAAAAGGCGGCAAAGAGAAAGTCACTGGCTTAGTGTTTGTGATTTAATCCTGTGCCTCTATCTTGTAAGATATTGACTTGTAATATCAACCTGGTAAAGATGATCGTGATAGTGCTCTGATGATTAGAGGGTGTATTATTGGGTGGATCTGTTTTGTATTATTAATGGGGTTTCCTTTGCAGCTAAGTGGCCACAGTTCAAATCATCAGAAAGCACATAAATAACCACAGATAAAAACAGTATGAAGGAATGGACAGAGAGTTGTGTTAAATCAATATTATCAAAATGATTAACATTTTCTTGGCTCCTTTATCGCTGCTTTGAATGTGGCTGACATTTGTGGAGACTCAGTGCCTTAGTTGAAAAAGAAGAAAAAAAAACACAAGTTCTTCATGTTATTATGAGGCATTTTGTGACCCCCATCAACCATAATGAGGTTACTTTGTCCACCACAGATTAGACAACCTCCTACACACTTATTTTCAACACTTTCATTAGCTGATGTTATCATTCTAGTTTGCTCTGCTTTTTTCCCCTCTCTGTTTTGCTGGTCTCAGCTTAATCATCGCCAGTCCTGGACTTGACTGAAATAAACACACTGAGTAAAAGAAAACAAACAAACAAAAGCATCTAAAAATAACATCTAAAAACAGCCTTTTGCACTTGCGACCTCCTCTTCAGAGGGATCTGAAACTACTGCTGCCTGCATTATGGTTTAGAGGTAACAACTAGCATTGATGAAAAAAAGTTCTGTGCTGCAATTAAGAATTTACAAAGCTACATTTCCTGTGACTTTCCACAGCCGTCACTCTGGTGGGGGCATCTCAGTCCTTGCAATTCCTGAAAAAAAAGCAAAAACATTTCAGCTAAACTTGGTCACAACAAAACATGTTTGTATGTCAAAACAACTAATAAAAAGAGTGGCTCCAATAGTCACTCCCAGGCTTTACATCTCAGTGATGTGCAGAAAACTCATCCTGTGTTTTGTAGTTTTTAAAGCGAGTCCCTCCTGTTAGATCCTTAACGAACATTGTCTTATTTGTGCACCAGCCAGAAACTGAAAAATCCAAAATAAAATGGTTTCTGTTCTTGAGCCCTTTTGAATTCAGTTCTGACAACAGTTACTTATTTTCTAACCAGAGTGCATACAAAACAGAACAGTAAAATTTAAAAAGTAAGTGCAAAAAAGCCTCAACTTTTTACTTTGTTTGTGCTGTAAATTTGGTTCACTATTTCTTAGATGAATTCTGACTTTTTTGACAGTTACTCCACAGAGTTACCATTCAGAAGAGAGCAGGATCAGAACTGAATTCAAAAGGGTGTCTATATATATCTCTCTAATGTCATGTCTAGAGGCACCTGAAACAACACAGCCCCACAATATGGCTGTGGGGCTGACCTTTTGATCTCTTATACAAGTTTCACGTTGCTCAGCATGCACACATGTTAGACTGGGTTGAGCATCAAGACTGGTAGACAAGAATTCAAAAACTAAAACTAATTAACTAACTACTTAAATGTAAATACATAAGCATCTAATTACTAAATATGAATGAGTATACAAGCAAATGATTAACATATGAATAAATGATAAATAAAACTAAGTTTACTTTCACACTCTCTCTCAAAGTTACAAGTTGGGGAACTTCTCACCACCATGGAGTCTCTTAGACTCAGACTCTGGTTACATTTGCTACAGCTACAGGCTACTACGTTGCACTGTAATCACATATGGAAAAGAGGAGAGTGAGTGGTGAGGAGCTTTTGGTTTGCATGGGTGGGTGGTTGAGTGTGTGTAAATTGTCGGATAGATGATTTTCAAGACGTGCAAAATGAACGAGAATTAATGGATACTGTGAACAGACTGAAAGAACAAAAATTTATAATTAGGTTAAACTGGAAATGTGTTTAAAACCTGTTTGTCTTGATTGTCATAATGGTGGAGCTTCACATGTGGAGATCCCACGTGCTTGAATACATATTAAAAGAAAACAGTACTGTTTGCTCAGGTGTTCTATTTTTTGTTGTATCAAGGTGCTCGATGGCTGTAGGATATAGTCACTGTCACGCAGGTGATCTGGGAAGCATCCAAATGCAGATAGTCCAGGCAGACAGGTACAGGTTCCAGGTGCAGGGTACAGGGTTCAGAGGAGGCAGGTACAGGTTCCAGGGTTAAGGATTCAGATACAGGTTCAGATGGCTGGAAAGCAAATGTATAAGCGACATAGACAATCTGGCAGGAAATTAGTAGAAATGGGCTGGTAGCTGCAAGGTTGATGAAGGAAGTGGGAGAAGGTGGGCAAGGCCGTCAGGTGACTTGGACAGATGGAAAAGTCTGAGGGCATCTGTTGGACAGGTAGAGGATGGCAACGAAGGGGCCTGGGGAAGTGGGATTGTGTCATGGTTCTGTAGGTCTTTGTCAGTTTTCTGTGGTTTGTCTTTTCCTGTTTTATTTTGTAGTCTGTTTTCTGGTTTCCTGTGTGTCCCTGCCCGTGTGTGATTACCTGCGATTGTCTTCACCTGCTCTCCCTGTGCTCACCTGCTCCTGGTTTCCTCGTTAGTCTGTCAGTATTTATACTAGTCTTTTGCCTTTAGTCTTCGTTGGTTCATTGTGAGGTGTCATGTGTTTTGCGCTGTGGTGTTTCCTGGTTAATGGTTTTGTGGGGGGGGGTTTTCCCCCTTGTGCTCACTCTTGGACTTACCTGTTGTTGTGCTTACTTGCCTGGCTACCTGTACTCAAGTGAGTTTACATTAAAACCTTTAAAACCTACTTTTGAGCCTCTGCTGTCTGCATTTGGGTCCTTCTCCTGTTGCCTCTACACGCGCCTTGACAGAATGTGGCTAGAGGGAGGGACAGAGAAGCAGAATGTTAGCCGTAAAACTTTCAAGGACAAGGAGCCGTTTTATTTTGCCAATATATACTTTGCTAAACGCACTGTAATGGCTCTTTTTCCACGTTTAGAAACAAAACTGTGCGTCATTCTGTGGTTCTCTATGTTGATGCATCATTAAACTCTAACCGACTGCCAGATCAGTTTGACTATTTGTTCACAATCAAGTGTCTTGATCGCCTATCCTTTCCGTTGCTTCTTTATGCTGGACACTTAACTATGTGTTTCCGATTTCATCTTAAGGACTGGAGACATGCTAACCTTTAGTTGCAGGCTTCACACAGTTGCCTAAACCACTTAATCTCTTTTAAGCTGCTAATGCTACTTTGGCATTTTGCTATAGCCGTTTTATTTGTTGGTTGTAGTTATTGACTTTGTACAAAGGTGTGAAAATATCTTGGTTTCTGCTTGTGCTGATATTAATTCATTATTCATTCAGAGCTAGTGTTTTAAGCTGCTGATTGTTTGTTTTCCTTTTTGAATGCAGAATGTTCTTTGACTAATTCAGCAGCAGTAGCAGGTTGCTCTGTTACTGGATGTTGTTTCTCTTTACTTTGCCCCGCGCAGCCACATTTTTCCTCAGTCTGCAAAGACCAACACACTCGTATCAGTAAATAACGCACACACAAACAGCCTACTCCTCTAGGTGAGTTTACATTCATTGTCTAAGGGAATGGATCTTGACTCTGTCCGCCTCTGACTCATTTCAGACTTCACTTGACCTACACACACCAAAACTTTTTTTTTTTTTAAACCTCCTTTAGAGTCAGCAGAAGTTCTAGTGTCATTCCAGTGTCAGGTATAGCAAAAAAAAAAAAAATCTTTCCACATCTGAGACATATTTAGACATATTTCCTGATCCCATTAGAGTTGGGCCTTCCCAGACTGTTTTTTAATAACTTAATTAAGTTACTATTTTATGCTACATCTTAACAGTCTTCTGCATTCATGCAATTATTTTAGATATACATACAGTACAATATATTGAGTACATTTATTGCTTAATATTATGTTGCAATATTAACACGCCATGCTGGAGGGTTACCACAACAAAGGACAGCTTCATCTTAGGCATTTTGGTTCAAAAACATTGCCATCCTGTGGCTTTCTATTCTACTAAGCTGCCCCCTGTAGTGAAGGGGATATCAGTTTGCGATCTAAATCAAGAAGTCAGCGCCATTGTTATGGGCTCCACTTGTAAAGTTTTCATCTCAGGCTGTTTTGTTTATTTTGAACACATACGCCACTCAACACTACTCGCAGATCAGGCTGTGAAGCTCTTTTTTAAATTTTGACAGGTACACCCCACCACCACCATCTTACCCCAACACCTAATGAGTCACACCTGCTTTTAATTGACTAAAGCTCCTTTTAATCCAATTTTAACAAGTAATGAGATATGCGAGAAGACCTTACGAAAGGCAAGGGTTAACAAGAAGAAGACACTGCTTCTGTATTATGACAGCCAAAAGTATAAGATAAATAGATAAAAACAACAAGACTGCAAAATGTGCCTAAGGGTAGAACACGTCAATATAAAACCGCTCGCGGGACTCACTGAAGATTGAGGACTGAAGACGTGAGATGGGTAATATTTATCCTACTATTTTGTCAGTATTTTCAAAAAGAATAAAATATTAGGCTTAAATAGCAATAATGTTTCCAAGTAAGTGAAGCCTATATTTTTCATTGAATCAATTTCTATTTCATTATTTTTTTCTGAAACATTGTAAGTTTTTTTTCCTTTTAACAATTACTTCCGACGAGCTGGAAGGTATAAACTTTACACAATCAGACGTCGGTATGTATAGTCCTCTCTTTTTTTTAAACCGTAGGATGAAACACCAGTGGTGCCAGATCCACACACACTGCTCTCTAACATCCCACCTGAAACTCGATGGTACACAGTAATGGATTTATGTTCAGCGTTTTTCAGTGTGCCATTACATCCTGACTCACAGTATCTTTTTGCATTTACATATCAAGGCCAACAATATACATATACAAGAATGGCCCAAGGATTCTGTGACAGCCCATCTATCTTTAATAGAGTTTTGATGGAAGACTTGTAACATTTGAACATTGACAGCACATTGATACAGTATGTGGATGATTTACTTATTTGTAGTTCCACAAAAGATAAATGTCAAAAAGACTCACTGATAGCATTAAAGGCATTGGCAGAAGGGGATCACAAAGTCAGTAAAGACAAGTTACAATTCTGTCAAGAAGAAGTAGAATATTTGGGCAGAAAATTGAGTGGTGACAAAAGATTGACTGCTTCTTCACAATTGGAGACTGTAACTCAGGCTCCAAAACCACAAACAGTGTCACAAATGCTCTCCTTTCTGGGCATGGCAGGATACAGCAGACAATGGATTTGTGATTATGCTCTTAAAACAGCTCCATTGAGAGCTCTAATCAAAGCAGCTGGACAGACAAATAATGCAGCTCAATTACAATGGACAGAAGAGGCTGAGGGAGCCTTTCAAGCTCTCAAATCAGACATGCAAACAGCTCCTGCACTAGGCACTCGTGATTATGGCAAACCATTTCATTTGTTTGTAGCAGAACGTGCAGGATATGCTAATGCAGTACTAATTCAAGACACACCCACAGGTAAACAGCCTCTGGCCTATTACAGCACTAAATTGGATATAGTGGAATAAGGCTTGCCACCCTGGCAGGGACTGGCAGCAGCAGAATTTGCATATCAAAAGGCTTTGACTGTGACCATGGGACATCCAGTAACACTGTACACATTCCATCAATTACATGCACTATTGACAAGCCCAAATTTTGTCTTAAATCAACCTAGGAAAACAGGATATGAAGTCATTTTGTCATACCCTGTTTTCCTATGAACTTCACATTCAAAGATGCAACACAATCAATCCAGCCACAGGGATGGTTGTGTCATCTGATGGAATTCCCCATGACTGTACAAAGCAAACTGAAGAATTTCTTAAAGAGCAGACCTGCATGATGAACCTATAAATGCAGATCTAACACTGTTTGTTGATGGCTCATGTTTCCGAGATGAAACAGGTAATCATGCAGGTTATGGCATAGCACAGCTCAATGCTGATAGACAAACATTTTCTCAGCTGCAGGTGCAAAGTGTTGATCAACCCTGCTCTGCACAATTGGCAGAAATCAAAGCATTGACAACAGCCTGTAAGTTGGCAGCAGGTAAAACAGTTAACATCTATACTGATTCTGCATATTCATATGGTGTTTGTCATTTCTATGGTAATATATGGAAACAAAGAGGGTTTCAAAGAGCAGATGGAACTCCCATCACACATGGGACAGCTATTGCGCGGTTGTTGGAAGCCATTCACTTGCCAACCACATTAGCAATCATCAAATGTCCAGCTCATCAAAAAACAAATACTTTGGCTGCTAAAGGCAACAATGTTGCAGATGAATTAGCAAAAAAGGCAGCTATAGGATCATCAATCATGCCAGTGATTTTAGCTGAGGATCCAGGCCCAGACAGACATAACTGCACTTATTCAGGCTCAGGCAGCAGCCAGTGTGTATGAAATAAGTGTATGGATAAAAAGAGGTGCAATCAGACATCCAGATGGACCTCACACAGGATTGTGGAGGGGTCCAGCAGGACATTTTGTAGCTCCTATTTAACTGCTTCAGGTTTTGATAAGGACTGCACATGGTGTTGACCATTGTGCAAGGGGAGAGGTGATCAAAAGACTTCAGTGAACATGGTGGTCTCCATACTTGGCATCTATGGTGGATCAAGCACTGCACATTTGTGATGTATGTGCAGCTTATAACAACAGAAAAGCCTTTTCAGCACCAATTGGACATATTCCGCCACCAGATGGTCCATTTAGACATATCATGGTTGACTACGTTGACATGGTAGAAAGAGTGGGACGTAACAGATACATGTTGGTCATAGAGGACAAGTACAGCAGATGGGTGGAAGCAGTGGCAACTTATAGTCCAGATGCATCATCATTCGCAAAGGTTTTTGCAGAGAAGTTATTCCTAGATTTGGAATAGCAGATAAGATCAGTTCAGATAATGGAGCACACTTTGTAAATAACATAATAGCTAGAATGACACAAATGTTGGCTATTAAACGCAGGCTGGGATGTGTTTATCATCTTCAATCACAAGGGATGGTAGAAAGAGCAAATGTCAGTTTAAAAGCAAAAATAGCCAATATATGTGCAGACAGCAGGCTCAATTGGGTGGAAGCTTTACCACTAGCACTAATGGGCATGAGAATGCAAACTAACCGCACTACGCATTTAACACCGCATGAAATGCTTACAGATCGACCCATGCCAGTCACTTATTTCAGAGGACCATATGCTGGCCCTCCACTAGAGCAGCTTGAAAGAGAAATGGGAAAATATCTACAGCATTGAACTGTTATACACAAGACTATCTTCCAACAGGTCAAAGGGGATACAGAAGGGAGAACCAGTGACATTCCAGAAGAACTCCAGAAGATCCAACCTGGAGACTGGGTGTAAATCAAAGTATTCAGAAGTTGGTGGAACGAGCCCAGGAGAGAAGGTGTCAGGGAGCACACTGGAAGGGACTCAAATGCAGCACTTGACTCAGGTAAGTTGTAGAAAAGAATCTTTACTGAAGGTAGCTTAGGTTCAGTACACAGGTAATCAATCCAAAATACAGGCGAAGGTTTCCAAAACAACAGGCTTACAGACAGGTCAAAAAACAGGCAGGAGTCAGAACCGAGAGACAATACAAACTGAAAGGCTGACATGGGAATACAACACAATCTGGCAACTGCATGAATGCAAAGCACAGGTATATATGGTGACCAGGTGTAGTAATCAAGCTGATAGGATCCAGGTGGACAGCAGATCTCAACCGGAAGTAGNACCCATGCCAGTCACATATTTTAGAGGACCATATGCAGGCCCTCCATTAGAGTAGCTTGAAAGAGAACTTAGAAAATATGTACAACATCTAACTGTCATACACAAGTCTATCTTCAAACAGGTGAAAGGGGCTACAGAAGAGAGAATCAGTGACATTCCAGAAGAACTCCAGCAGATCCAACCTGGAGACTGGGTGTACATCAAAGTGTTCAGGAGAAAGTGGAACGAGCCTAGGAGAGAAGGCCCTTATAAGGTAATCTTAACAATGCCAACAGCACTCAAAGTTGAAGAATCCTAGAGATGCTGATCCTAACCATTTTCGAGGCTATCACATAGTAATACTCATGTGGAAAATCATTACCATTACCAAGGTTTATTATGATGGACTTGTAATCAGGACCAGTACACCCAAACAGGT
>LKNJ01007908.1:0-19339 GCA_002120245.1 Maccullochella peelii | reverse complement strand
GGAATGACACAAGAGACTACCAAAATAAAACAGGAAACACATGACACAGACTACTTGACCCGACAGGCCCTGACAGATATTTTGCGAACATTTACATTAACACACAGTCACATTGATTATTATTATTTAAACCCTTTATATCATATACTGTGTAACTGTGTATCAAACTACACTTTCAGTAATCATGGGGCTTCTGTGACCCAAAGGGGTTCACTTGCTCTAGACCAGTTGTTAATTGGAATCCAGTTGTGTAATTGAGGGTATATGCAGGTATAGATTATCTATCCATTTCACTTTCTCACCATGATGAACTATGCTTATCAACCTAATTACAACTGGCACAGAGTGGCAGCTAAAGAATTCCTCAGCCCTGCAGCTTTCCTGGATGAATAGCCACTGCAGCCTGTTCATTTTCCAAATACTGTAAACTGCATAATTGGCAGTACTGTAACACATATCCAACTCTCCCAATTATCTGATTACTCTACCGTTTATTTCTTTTCCTGCAGCAGCCAGACACAATTTAAATCCATTTTTTTAGGCAGAGAATGGTGTATGTGTGACATTTTCCTGACACTACTGACTATACTAACACTTTAGTTTTTAGTTTAACTTGTCGGTGAACATTCTGACAAATCCATGCAGCTATATTGAATGTTGGAAGATGCCCATTATACTATACACTACTGAACTAAATATAGTTCAGTACCTAGTTCCCACCTCTTTCTTTTGGCCTAGCTCAGTGTTACTGACCTTTCTTATGATAGCAGTGTTCTTGAAACACAGAATCCTTGCATTTGCGTTTCTGTTTGAGCTCCTTTGATACCAATCTACCCACTAACCAATAAGCCAAATCCCACAATCCCACTATGGTCTGTGCGTGATGGTATTTTAATGGCCTCTGAAATGAAAGCCATCCCCACCTGAGGAACTATGGGAAATAATTAATAATCCTTTATTGTTGTGAGCATTGTACAACAACCTTACTTCACTGGAAGAAAATACAGTTGGCCACCATAGTCTTTTTTTCTGTTGTGATATTGGCATGAAAAAGAAATAATTACTTACCAAGATCTCTCAGGGCAAGATTTGCTAAGCTGTTTTTTCCTTCTTTGTAGACATGTTGTGCACTTAAAGTTCTGCATGTGATGTATCAAACAGGTGCACCAGCCTGGAGGCACAGTTTGACCGTTATGTGATGAGTGCTGCGCACTGTCAGGAAGTATTGCACCAATAATGGGAGGAGAGAAGTGCATTCTGATTAACTAATCTTTCTGTTATATACGTGAGCCAGTTTGCACTGTCATTTCTTCATCTCTGGAAAAAAAGGAGCAAATTATACAAGTGGATTATAGTTGGGAGGAGAATCTTAAATGAGCCTATCCTCTACTCAATGACAGCACGCAAAGAAAATAACCATGAAGCTGCAATGAACACAAACATGTAGTAAATGATAAATTCAATATTTAACAAAAAATTCACAAATACAAAGACAACAGTAATGATACAAAGCACGATAATGTGAGCTGCTAATGCACTATGGCGATGCTGTCTTTTTTTTTATGAGACATTTATAGTGTGCATTACAGCGCAGTTAGCTTGGGATTCTGATGAATTATTGGCCATATCGGCACCATCTACACCCCTCCACCTGTTCAAATGTTGTGCTTTTGCTGAATCAGTTGCTCGACTGGGTCAGCTGTCTCTACTGCAGTACTCTTAAGCATTTCTACTACATTTTGATTTATTTTCTGAACATGCTGATGTCTCAAAGAACTGAAAGAATGTGACTGGAAGGCAGTCCCAGTTGTTGATTGGGTAATGAGCTGTCCCTTAGTAAATCAGGTGCTAATTGCATGCAGATTGTGATTGCAAATTGAAAAAGAGCCATGGCGCATATTTGCCCTGCACTTTCATGTATGGATTTAGCCCTCACCACACCCACAATTATTATGGGAGCCACTTAAGCCTGCCACAGCTATCGGCCATGCTTCAGGCCACACAAGATGAACAACACATATATAAACATTTACTCTCCTTTGCCCTCTCTCTCTTTCTATTTCTGCCTTCTATCCCTTTTATGCCATTTTCTCTCTCTCTCTCTCTCTCTGTCTTGAATCTGCCATTCCTTTGCACTCACTCTCAAACACACATGTGTGCACACATTCATACACACTCTTTGGAAGGTAGAGTGTATCAGTGAGAGACAGAGGGTCATGCTTCATGCAACTCTAAGCAGACCAGTCCTGGTTGAGAGTTCCCTGAATCAGGCAGGTATAACTGATCTGACCTGGCACCAAGTGTGCAGGTCGAACAGCCAAGCATATCGCCAACATAGCGACAGAGAGACACCAAAATGCAGAATGATGAGATGTTGATGAAGTTGTTGTTTTGATAGCGTTAAACAGAAGAGTGTTCCTTAAAGAAGCAGTATTAGTATACAAAGTTTCAAACAGAGATGTGAAACTGATGACATCAACTGCTGCAGTCTTTGATGAGACTCTTGGCCTTCCATGTCACATTGTGCTTATCTTTCTTCTTCTCTTTCTGTCTCTCTGGGTTCTATTGGTGGAGCAAGCGTAGTATAAGCAGTGTTTTGTTATGCTGATATCATTTGAGTGGAGTTATGTTAGGTCATTTTATTTGTGCTCTGTAGGTGGAGCAAAGGTGGCAGAAGATTTGTAACAGACATGCCCTGTTGCTTTCAGATAATATTGCAGATATTCCTTTTTGCAGCCTCTAATTCATGAAAAAATTGTTTAAATGACAGGAGCAACACTGTGCTGTTACAAAATGACCACACACACTACAACTTGGTAGTTTCGCATTACATATCTCGCCAAATGTGGCACACAGTGGCATCCAGGAAAAGTGGTGGACACACCATTCACATAGCTCAGAGTGTTAAATCTTGAGACAATTGATAATGTTTCTCTCATCTTTACATCAATGACCTGAACTTCCTCAGAAGACTGAATCCTCTTTCAAAAACATTAATTTCTGGACACATTTGTTTTGTGACTTTTACATTGGTACGTACAATTTTGTCTTTTATGTAAAAGTAATTTTAGGCAAACATCAGTTTATATACAACCCATATAACAGCTTCAACAAAGTGTTGAGTCCCTTACATTTGTAGCAATAGGGCTGAAATTGTGTGAACAAATCTAATTGCAACCTTAGTAATTACTTCAGTCAAGCCAATCAGCAAAACAATGCATTGCAACAGTATTATTTACAGAACCTGGTCTGTGCTCTCATCTTGGATCCATATTTTTCATGCACCATTACGATTGCCTCTGATGTTTCAGAGTTTTGAGAAAAGAAATGTCCTCTCTGATCAACAATCCACTTCACCTAAGCCTGTTGTACATAGTGTGTTGCAAGTGCGTTTGGATACTCTCATTGTCCATGCACTTGACCTGTCACTTTGCATTGGTCGTGGTTGTGATTGGTAAGATCTCCCACTTTTCATTTTTCCCCTTTCCTCTGTAGTGAACACACCTTTGGGCTTACTAGAGGTGAGTATAAATGGACCACAGGGGGGCCTGCAGTTGGAGAAGATCAAAAAGGAGAAGCTGGAAGTTCACAGCTGGCTAACCTTTGTTTAGTGATTTGAATCAACAAACCCTTTAGGTGCTTCCCAGGACTCAAACCCCACAGCCATAAACTTGAAATTAAAATTCTGTCTCTCCACAAGGCATACTGTTGTTATGCTGATAGGATGAACTAATGAGCTGAGGGACCAGACCTTGGTAAGAGTTCCTCTGATCACGCTCAGAAAGAGGGGGGTCTAAGACCAGCCTGACATCTGGGACATTCTGGACAATCAAAGATATCTGCTCTGGAGATATCTAATGGACCCTCAACTGCATAGACTGAATAAAGAACACACAGAGTATAAAACAAGAAAGTAATCTGCTATCTGTTTATAACTCTACAAGACCTTCACCTCTCCACACACACACACACACACACACCCACAGACACCCCATTTCTCCCTTCCTCTTTGATCTTAGAAAAGATATATTCTTTTTTCTTTCTTTCTTAGTCTTTAATTCTTAGTCTTTTAGAATTTATTTAAAGAATTTCAGATTCTCACCTTGTTCCTGGATCGCAGCGCTGAGCAGTCCAGGCTCGGGTTTCAGGTTCTCCATCTCACCCTTGTTTCTGGGGAGGTTGAGGCTGAAGTCAAACTTCATGTTGGCCTATCACCATCGACACCGAGTCCGGACGAACTCAGACGAGCGATCCCACTTCTGACACCAAAGTTTGTGGTGAAAATCTGAATTTAAAGAGTCTTAAAACTGAGAGTTGTCTTTGTAATATTTATTAAAACAGCTAATTTAAACGTGATGCCCCACCTACTCCTGGATTGGAAATCAGCTGACGCACCTGCCATTCATCAAAGAACCCTAGTACTTAAGCCCCGGTCTTCCAGTCACTCATCGCCAGAGCCAGATCATTGCTTCACCTTTGTGGTAGACAGCCCTTCGGCCTCAAGACCTAGTTTTTGTGAATGTTTCCAGTGTTGACTTTTTGTGAACCTAATCTTGTGTTCCTTGTGTCTCAGATACTCACCCACTCGTTAACCTGCCTGCAGCCAGCCCTCACCGACACGCCTAGTTTACCTGGTTGTTCCTGCTCGTCTACTCACCTGCTTCCTCCTGCCTGCCCGCTCCTCTGCCCGGATCCAACTGGCACATTCACCTTGCCTCTCCTCCTCTGCATGCAAATAAACCATTTATTTACGAAATCCACTGAGTCTGCGTTTTGCGCTTGGGCCCATTTAACTCTCCTCATAACAGAACGATCTGGCCAACATGGACCCAGCAAACCCAGACTCCAACACTCTCCATCAAGCCCTCTCCAGCCAAGGATCGTTATTGGGTCAGCATGAGCACTCTCTTCGGTCCCTCCACAGGACAGTTCAAGTTATGTCGGACCAGATGGCACAGCTGGGCGGCATGATGGAACAAGTCTCCCACCGCATATCCCAGTTGGCCCCGGCTGACTCTGGTAACCAGCTCCCTGTCACGGTTCCGCCATCTTTCCCGCTCGTTAACCCGCGCCGCGGCGCTATGGTTCCCCTTCCAAACCCCTATTCCGGGGATTTAGGAAAATGTGGCGCTTTTCTTTTGCAATGTGCATTAGTGTTTGAACATAATCCTGTTGGTTACGGTGGAGACTGAGCCAAGATTCATGATTAGTTTGCTACGCGACAAAGTGCTACAGTGGGCAGAAGCGATTTGGAACGCTAAGACTGAACTTACCACTTCTTTTTCTTTGTTTGAAGCGGAGATTCGTAAGGTTTTTAAACATCCAGTCCGGGGCAGGGATGCGTCTAAACGCCTTCTCTCCCTGAGGCAAGGTTTCCGCAGTGTAGCCGAATATTCAGTAGAATTCAGAACCTTAGCAGCTGAAGCCGGGTGGGATGATGAGGCGCTCCAAACAGTTTTTTTGCATGGCCTTAATGAGCAGATTAAGGATGAATTGGCAGTCCGGGATGAAACAGAGAACTTTAACTCTCTAGTGGATCTCGCAATTAGGCTCGATAATCGGCTCCGTGAGGCCGCAGGGAGAGAGCAGATCCCCAAACTTCCTCTCGTGCCACCCTTTCACCCCCTCACAGAGCTCGTTTCACTTCCTTCCCATCCTCTCAGACTCTCTCTCTCTCAGACTTCGGGACCCCAGTCTCTAGTGAGGAAGAACCACTGCAAGTAGGGAGAGCCCACCTAACTCCTGCCGAGCGGCAATGCCGGAGAGCAGCGGGGGAATGTATTTACTGTGGCACCCGGGGACACTTTATCACCAACTGTCCCAACCAGCCAAAAGGAGGAGCTCACCAGTAGCCATGGGGGTACTGGTGAGTCAAGTTTCACTTCCCTCAAATCCCCACACTAGAATGCAGCTTCCAGCAACCCTTTGGATTAAGGTGAGGGCTCTGCTGGATTCAGGCGCTGATGACAATTTTTTGGATGAGAACCTAGATCGACAAGCAGGGTTCTCCTTGGAGCCTTTGATCTCGCCTCAGATCGTCAACGCTGAATATCTGGTGAGTATATTCAGTTCAACCTCATCCCCTCTGGTGTTGGGTTTTCCCTGGTTTAAGTTACACAACCCCCATAATAAAAAATGGGGGAAAATAGTTGAAGTTCTTTTTGTCATTCTTCCTATCTTCAGTCCGCCATACCCCCCACCGCTAATCCTGGTAATACTTTTTCAGTGCCCCCCGACTTGTCACTAGTTCCCCACAAGTATCATGATTTAGGGGAGGTTTTTAGTAAGAAGCAAGCCTTGTCTTTACCGCCTTATAAACCAATGACTGCGCCATAGAGCTGCTACAAGGAGGTCTCCTTCCTTCTAGTCGCCTGCTTAACCTCTCCCGTCCTGAGAAACAATCCATGGAGGAGTACATCAGCGAGTCCCTGGCGGCTGGAATTCTCTGCCCCTCCTCTTCTCCCGTAGGGGCTGGGTTTTTTTTTTGTGTTGCTATGCCCTTGTATTGACTGCCGAGGCCTTAACAACATCACAGTGAAGAATAAGTACCCCCTGCCCCTTCTCACATCGGCCTTTGAACCGCTTTCAGGGGCCACCATCTTCACTAAATTAGACCTCCTCAATGCCTATCATTTAGTGAGAATCAGAGAAGGGGATGAGTGGAAGACATTTAACACTCCCTTGGGGCATTTTGAGTATCTGGTGATGCCTTTTGGTCTCACCAACGCCCCCGCAGTGTTTCAGGCGTTGGTGAATGACATTCTCAGGGACTTTTTGGATCACTTTGTGTTTGTATACCTAGATAACATCTTGATTTTCTCTCGCAGCCCTGAAGAGCACACCCAGTACGTCCGCCAGGTTCTTCAGCGGCTCCTTGAGAACAAACTATTCGTAAAAGCCAAGAAGTGTGAGTTTGACGTGGTCTCCATCAGTTTTCTGGTCTATGTCATCGAGAAAGGACAAATACGGGCGGACCCAGAGAAGATCAAAGCAGTGGATGAGTGGCCTACCCCCACATCAGTAAAACAAATACAGCGCTTCCTGGGGTTCGCAAATTTCTACCACCGCTTCATCCAAAACTACAGTCAGGTGGTGGCTCCCCTGACCAAACTCACTTCCCCTGCTACACGCTTCTTCTGGGGGTCTGTGGCAGAACAAGCTTTTGGGGAGTTAAAGCGTCGCTTCACCACAGCCCCCCGTATTAGTTCAACCCAACTCATCTCTCCAATTCATCGTGGAAGTGGATGCCTCTGATTCGGGGATCGGTGCAGTTCTCTCTCAACGGTCTCCTCTTGACCAGAAACTGCGCCCCTGTGCTTTCTTTTCTCGCCGACTGTCCTCGGCAGAACGCAATTATGATGTGGGGGACTGTGAACTGCTGGCCATGAAGTTGGCTTTAGAAGAGTGGAGGCATTGGTTGGAGGCCAGACCTTCATCGTCTGGATGGATCATAAGAACCTTGCTTACGTCCAAACAGCTAAGCGTCTCAACCCCCGCCAGGCTCGGTGGGCTCTATTTCTTGTAAGATTCAACTTCACACTAACCTACCGACCAGGCTCAAAGAATATGAAACCAGACGCTCTGTCTCGTCAATTAGCGTCCGAGGAGTTCCCCTCTAAGTCAGATACCATACTTCCCCCATCCTGCATTGTTGCCGCCATTACCTGGGAGATTGAGGAGAGCCCAAGAGGATCAGCCTGACCCAGGTAACGGACCTCCTAACACACTTTTTGTACCCAGCAGCGTTCATTCATAGGTCCTCCAGTGGGTCCATACCTCCCGCTTTTCCTGCCACCCAGGGATTAATCGCACCCTATCCTTGTTAAAGCCCTCCATGGCAGCGGATACTAAGGAATATGTTTCAGCTTGTTCCACTTGTACTTGTGGCAAGTCGTCTCACTGTCCTCTGGCTGGACTCCTCCGACCGCTGCCCATTCCCAGTCGGCCCTGGTCTCACATCGCTTTGGACTTTGTGACGGGTCTTCCCCCATCCAAGGGTAACTCAGTCAATCGCTTTTCCAATCAGTGCACTTTGTGGCGCTTCCTAAACTCCCTTCCACTCGAGAGACCGCCGACCTCCTAGTGCTTCATGTGTTCCGTCTGCATGGGATCCCTGCGGAAGTGGTCTCTGATCGTGTTCCCCAGTTCAAGTCTCAGGTATGGAAAGCCTTTTGCAACGCCTTAGGGGTCACAGTAAGTTTGTCGTCTGGTTTTCACTCACAGACTAATGGTCAGACCGAACGTACTAACCAGGACCTGGAATCGGCCCTCAGGTGTGTCACAGCCAATGACCCATCCACATGGAGTGATCATCTGCCCTGGATCGAGTACGCCCACAACTCCTTGGTCAGCTCTGCTATGGGTAAGTCCCTGTTTGAATGTGCTGTTGGTTACAACCCCCGCCCCGTTTCCCTCCCAAGTAGAAGAGCTGACAGTGACCAGAGCGGCCTTGCATCATTCCACGGCCCGCAACCAACAGATCACCGACCACCATCGGGTACCGGCCCCATCCTACCGCCCCGGTCAAAATGTTTGGCTTTCTTCCAGGGATATCCCTCTTAAAACAGACTCCAAGAAGTTGTCACCACCCTTTGAGATTGTGAGCATACTCAATCCCTCTGTCGTCAAACTCCGACTTCCCAAGTCTTTACGGATTCATACTTCATTTCATGTGTCCCAAATTAAACCAGTCTCCCTCAATCCTCTGTGCCCTCTGGCCGATCCACTGAGTCTGCGTTTTGCGCTTGGGCCCGTTTAACTCTCCTCGTAACACTTTTTGGATTAAGCATTTTTATCAGCTTGTATTTTACGTTATACTTTTGGACTTGATGATTTTATATTCTACATTATACGTTTGCATATAAGTTTTTTTTATCATTTCTTACTTTGTACTTTTTTGTTTTACTGGACATTTTGTGTGATCTTGTTTTGATACTACACTCTTCCTGCTTCCTGGGGCCCCTTCAACGTGCAAAGATAACCAAGGGGCTGTTTGACAAGTTCCCTGTGGTCACTCACTGTGTCAGAGCTTTATGGTAAATTCTAGAAGGTTTCAGATGCAGGATGTAATGACTGAAGTAGCATGACTCATTACCAAATAAGTAGACAAGATGGGCTATGCATACACCTACATGAGCAACAGGAGGAGTTAAACAGGGACTGTGATGTGTATAAAAGATCAATGCAGATCATAATTGGGGCTCTCTCCGAGATATTCTGTGAGGTGATTTTAGTGAGGCTTTTTTGAAGTTTTATGTAGCCAAATTCATTTTCTGACTCTGTACCACTCAGATAATTTTGATTTTTTTATTCCTTAAATAACGAAAGTTAAACTTTTTTTCTTGAAGACTCCTTTTTTCTCATCTCATCCGCCTGACCCTTTCTGCCAGGCTTGGTCCTCCTCTACGCTTCTCAGGTGAGCCCCCTCCGCATGATGGCTAGAGATTAACCCTGATTAGGTCTAGATTTGCAACACTAGAGGCTAGGGGCAGTATAGGCATTCCTTGCGGTTTCGCTAGGAACACGGCTGGGGGTATGGTAGGAACCGATAGAGTATTTTTTGGGTGACTATCGGGCTGTCCCTGACATCGAGGCCGCTCCCTGGCGTATGTTATGAGCCTGCCTAATGTTTAGGCAAAGGAGGGAAACAGATCCCATAGTAGGTTTAGCTCCAGCGCTGCCTAAACTTAGAAGGTAAATCGCCTTTGGGTTCGGGCCCGCTGACCTTGTCAAGGCCTGGCACTCCCAGCGCAGTAGGACGCCCCGAGAGCTCTGACACCTAATTAAGAGTCTCAGACAGCTAAAGAACGGTCTGTCCACTCAAGGCTGTCAAATCTGTAGTCATACTACAACAAAGTCTTATATTTAGCTCTATTTTAATCTGGCAAAGTTTCATCCTGATGGAATATTCCCAGGCGTTGCAAATGCAGAGGGATACAGCAAAACAATGCCACGCAGCGCAACACTTTCTGGCAGGGCACTGTGGTGGCCAATCAAGTGCACATTTCTGGTAGATTACTTTTTAAGGGGAATGCTGTATTTCTGCTCTTTACCTCACAATCGTCATGACGAAAGATATCCATCCAGAGTTGTAAAATTTGTCAGAGTATTACAAACTGCTGTGCAGTGTTTTTGAGATATGATAAGCCTTCAAACACATGGATCTCTCACTCAAACTGGACTTCCTGGATCGTATTTTATGTCTCACTGGTACCTGAAGCTAGCCTGGGGACCAGACAAATCTGCAAGCTCATGTTTTATTTGCTCTGACAGATGCATCTAGCATGTGTCTTATGCCAACATACAATTTGTAATAAGTGTTACTGTAACTGCGCTATTGATCCAATGACTCATTGACCATATATTTAGCACCCAGGTGTCAGTAGCCAACAATGCCATTTGCACCCGGGGTGGAATAACGAATGTGGCTATAACACCCGGGTGTAAATAGAATGGCAGAGATAAGCACTCATGCAGGTGTCCATAGCCAACAATGCTATTTGCACCAGGGCCCTCAATTATCAACATTGCGTAGAAAAGGTTCTAAATTCTGTCGTACGAAGAACATTTAGAATGCAAAAAAAACAACGGTATTTATCAAACATGCGTATAACGGTCGTACACACACCAGTATGTAATCAGTGTTGATAAATCCCACATGTTCTAAACCACCATGCTCGTGCACATTCGGGGTCATTTGCATTCAGCTGTTCTGCACAATGAAGGAGTCGTGCGTTCCTGCATCGCAGATTATCTGTACACTGATGGAATGAAACTCCTTTCTGTATGTTCTAGATGTAGTTCGAGCCCAGGGAAATTATGGCATCCAACACTTTTGGCATAATCTTGCTCATTGATGGCTGAGAAATGCGTGCCGGTGGCCAAAAACCCCAGGGTGAACAGGACTTGGATTTGCACAGGAATGGCTTTTGTGCGTTTGGTTTCTCGCTCCAACATAGGTCCCAAATCATGGCATAAATCAGGCAATATCTCTTTTGGGAAGCGGTACCTACTCAGAAGCCATTCTGTGCTCTCACCAAATAGATCAGCGCGGTCTCTGAAAACGTGGAGCGCATGCTTTGCTAAATCTTCCAGTAATGCAAGATGAGCTATGTTACATTTTCAAATACCTGTCACAGATGTCTTTTATAGATTTTGACACCAATTAGGCTACATGCCTGTTTCTACCTAGACAAATTACTAATTGAGTAATTATTAATCCAAGAAAATACAGAACATATGTGGATGTTGAGATTGTTTAATGTATGCTGGGACACTCGCAATGCTTTCTATTTGCAGTTTCCCTATTCTACCACTGGATTCTGTGCATAAGCATGGTCAGAGCTGTGCTTATATTTACACACATTCCTAAGTAAAAGTACAAGTTCATAAATTCCACACTTTGCGTAGGAGTTACGCACTATTATTACGCACACATCTGTGCGTACGCACTGTTGATAAATGAGGGCCCTGGGGTGGAATAGCCCTGTCATCAAAAACCACACGCGGCTGACAATAAACCCCTACAGCCGAAAACACCTGCGGCCATCAATCCGTCTGTTGACGCTGCATGTGGGAGAAGTTATCCCTAAGAAGTGTCCAAACCTAACCAAACTGCAACCATTTCACAACAGTAACCACATGTTAGAAAGCTTTAGGTTCAGGAAATAGACAACCGTGGCCGACGCTCAACACCTGCGGCTGTCAATAACCACAACGCGCATGCTGGTTGACTATTTCTCACCCGGGTGCAAATAGACACTCCATTAAAAAAAAAAAGGGTTGGGGTCCTGACTCTAAACAAGATAAACTCTGGCACAGTGGGTCTATGGACATTCATGTCAGCTTGCCAGCAGTACCTTAAAATAACAGATTTATGGTTTTCTAGAAACTTAAGCAGGATTTCATGCATTTAATTCTTCAAACATAAAGCAAGGCAAGCTTATTTATTAAAATGTAATATATTTAACAGAAAATGGAGGTAGAAAATATTACATCTGCAATTTATTTGAAACTTTGTGACTTACAGTAACATTACTTAGTGTCTTTGTCTTGATTTCCTTGTTCCTGTTGATGCTGCAGTCAGTAAGAGGGCTGTAGCCAGTGAGTATAACTGAGACACTGTTTCATACATGGCTGCAACCAAGGATTATTTTCATTACTGACTCATCTTATTTTCTTTAACGAACTGATTAAATCTATAAAATATCAAAAAATAATGAAAAATATCTATTGCAATTTCTAAAAGCCTAAAGTGTGTTATGTATAAAGAGTGTTGAGCAGAGAACAGGAAGCGGTCTTCCAGATGGACCTTCACAGTTTGGGTTGGGGCATGTCTGTGTCCAGAACCTCCACCTGTCCAGAGTCCTGGGAGCTGAGAAAGGCATGGTCCTGATTCAAGTAGGTGGTGATGAACTCTGGGAAATCTCTCTTCAGGACCACCTCCAGGAACAGGTCTGCTGCTGTGTGTAACCTCTGTTTAGCCCTGAAGAGGAGAGACAGAGAGACACCTGAGCCACAGTGCAGCTACGTGCATGGAAAATCAGTTTTCATTTGTGTTGCAGTGATACAAACAACTACAGAAGCCCATTTCCAACAGGGAAATAAAACATATTCATGGTAAGTCAAAACTATGAGATATGTCAAAAAGTTGTCTTTCTCACTATCTCAGAATTTTGACTTACTTTGTCATAATGTTGACTCAGTCAACACTTTTGCTTAATATCTTTCTTTTTTTGTCATCCCTAACAGATTGGGCTTCAATGCAAAGGCTTGTTAATATTATATACTGAGTACTGACCTGACTCTTGTTTATTGGTCCTATAGTAATTTATTATGAATGCATAAATATGAAACACTGTGTGTATGTGTGTTGTGGGAGGAAACTAATTAAAATTAACGTGTAAGAAAACAGAGTAACGCTTTATATTAAGGTCCTTATAATGAGTGTTTGTTAATAGGTAATAAGGCCCTTATAAGATGCTTATTAACATTATTATGTGTTAATAACACTAAGTGTTAATAACAGCATCATAAACACGTTTAGTGTTAGATTATACGACATTTATAAGCACAATTTATAGACTGCTTGAGAACGTTAATAAAAGCCTTCTGAGTTTCTTATAATTGTTTATAACAGCATTACAAACTCATTTTCCTAAGTTACCTGTTCTGTCATTGTTAAAGCTTTACTAAAGCTTTACTACTGGATCTAAAGCGAGAACAATGCCTTATTAATGTTAATAAATCCTTTATTATGCACTTTGTCTTAACACATATACAGCAAAACTAGTTTTTCATGTTTGTATCTAGAGAGCGCGAAGGAGAAAAGTGAGGGGTGTGTGTGTGTGTGTGTGTGTGTGTGTGTGTGTGTGTGTGACTGTGTCAGCCCATTAAACATCCGCTTAGTCTCCTCCTGCTCTCTGATCACCGTCACTGTGTTTCAATGCAGCCAAATCCACTATTTAGTTGCTCTCATTTACATATTTTTCTGTTTCTGTTGTCAGATCATGTAATGAGTATGACATTTTATTGCAGCTGATAAATATTACGTTGACCAGCAGTCACTACCAAGCTGCTGAACTGCAGATCAAATCAAATCAAACACAAATACATTAACTACAGCAGCTGTGCTGTGAGAGCGGCTTTATTGACATTTCAAGGCTTGGTAATGACTTATAATATTAATTGTTACGTGGATGGCACAGTCTTTTGGGTCATTTGGGTCCTCTTCAACTCAAACTATAACAAGATTGCAATCTGCCTTTAACGTTCTTCAGACATCGCTGCAAAATCTCAAGCTTGTACCGAATGGTGACAAGACAAAATGTGTTTTATTCTCCAGAAATCAGGATTCCAGTTTGCATCTCCCTCACCACCCTACATTTGATTATACTGAAACTGACATTGTCGATTGTGAGGATTACTCTGCAAATAAGTTGGTGATTTGATATAGCTATACGCTGAAGCTCAGGAACAGCAGTATTCTGACTGGTCTTTGCACAGATAGGGGGTGCTGTCAAGAAAACTAAAAATATGAAATGTACATTTGTGAAAGGAGAGCATGGGAGGTATCATTTACAGAGCAGATGTGTATGCTATAGTTAATGCCACTGGAGCCAGTGATCTACCATGGACACATGTCCTCATCACTCAACAGACTTGTCCCAAAAGGTGTCCTTAAGGAGTGTCTCTCACCTAACAGAGTGACAGAGAGCGCTGAACTCCATCATGACCTCGTTGGTGAGGTCAGTCACCAGGCGCCTGCTCACCACCCTGCTGTCCTCCTCCAGCTGAGTCTGATGACAGATCCACTGCCACACCTGACACACACACAAACGCACACAAGCACACAGCATTATGTCAAGTTAGTCTTACTTGAGGGGTCATTAGGCTTTACAATTCTGGTTAATAATAAACTATCCAAGTGTGAAGTGTGCTCCCCTGTAATGTTTATTTAATAATAACAGTTAAGTGTTTCAATTGAATAACATGCATTTATAACACAAGCTCTATTAAAAGCCAGGTTCTTACTCTGAGCGATAATGTTCTACATGAACAGACAACTTTCTGCCACAGTTAGAACAGTTTTGGTTATTTCACATCTCTTCTCTATTTGTGTTTCTGTCTGTGCTCTTCTCACTGATTTGAAGAGGTTAGGGCTCACTTTGAAAAAACATGACTGACAAAACTGATCTTTTGCCATTTTGCAAAATGTTTTCTTCACCACTCCGCCAGTTTTTATAGAATTTAACATGTTAAACATGTTTCAATGAGAGATAGATAGCACTGAACCTGCAGGTGGCACTACAGCAAACATTTTCTAGTCATAAAATTTCAATTTAAGGATTCAGGAAGTATACGCTCTTAATTCAATTCATTTTTATTTATACAGTGCCATATCATAACAAAGTTATCTCAGGGCACGTTTTCATATAGAGCAGGTCTAGACTGACTCTTTATGTTACTCTTAGTGTTTCCTAGT
The DNA here is from genome assembly GCA_002120245.1 of Maccullochella peelii. Classification (NCBI taxonomy): domain Eukaryota; kingdom Metazoa; phylum Chordata; class Actinopteri; order Centrarchiformes; family Percichthyidae; genus Maccullochella; species Maccullochella peelii. The sequence goes on along the minus strand of LKNJ01007908.1, from coordinate 4,356 downwards.
TTGTCTTTACAGTTAGTTAAGTTAAGCCCCACAGGGATGCTATTGGGAGCTGCAACAAAATAAGAGAGCAGTTTTAAGGTTACCATTACTTGATTGCTCTAATCTGTTTGATCAGACCTCGAAAAATGTCTAAAGTAAATCCTCTGTGGTGTGGACTTGGTGGGCACTGAAGTTGGATCATTTAAACCGAAACTCACCTGTGATCTGGAAATCTCTGCTGTGGCTGAATCTTCGACCTGGCCTCTGTAGAAAAAGTGACCTTTACCTAGGAAACAGAGCATGGTTTGAACAGTCTACCCAACAAGACTTACAGTAGTTCCTGCCCTGCTCCTAAGGATGATGAGAGCAAGAATATGTGGCTGTACATACCTGATAGCCAAGCATTAATAAAGAGGACACCAACTGCAATGTTATGCTTCAAACCATAAAGGGTGACTCCTCCCTAAGGAAAAACAAAATACATCAAAATGTACTTTATTATTAGAGGCTAATACAGCATACCCTGTTCTTTTCCATAAAGCTACCATAGTCAGTGATGCATTTACATCCTGTCATGTTATGTGACATGTATGAAAATGCTGAGTTCATTTCTCAATCCAACTGAACACCTATGGGAGATTTTGGAGCGACATGTTGGACAGGTATCTTCTGCTATTCAACTCTTAGACAACTGAATAAACTAAATAAACTGAATTGAATTGAACTGAACAACTGACCAAAGGCATGGACAATAGGTCATCAGGAGTCACAGTGACCTCATTTTGAAGCTGGTGAAGCTGGTTATCACCTTCAGTGTTGAGCTTGAAGAGCTGGAACAGAAAACACAAGTCATTATTAGCCCCTCTGTATTTATAGAAAGTTTTGTATGGCTCATGATCCAGTGCTTACTTTCTGCATGGGCTCAACCAAGCCCAGATCATATACCATGAAACCGTCCACACCTGCCTTGATCTCGATCAACTTCAGTCTGAAAGGTGGGGAAAACAATGTCAGGGTTGACATATTTCAGTTTTAACATGCAGGAACTGTGAAGATAGTGGTGCTGGTTTTAACTACTTTATATATAGTTCAATAGTTTATTCCAGTGGTTTCCAACCCAGGGGTTGGGCCCCTCCAGAGGGTCACCAGATAAATCTGAGCGTTGTGAGATGATTAATAGGGTAGGACAGAAGAAAAAAAAAAAAGTTCTGCTACTAAAATGTACATTATTTTCTGACTTGCAGTTTTTTGTGATATAATGCATATTTTTTTTCCTTTTTGGACATCAAACAATTATCGAAATCAAACCATTTGTGAAGTATAAAGGGAAAATGTCTCTTCGCAGGAGCTGCTAGCAACTCATACTCATCTGAAACTTGACAAGGGCCTCCAACTAGACACTGCGCTTTCACCCGTTCACACACACACTTCTGAGTGTGTGAATGGGTGACTTCTGAAAAACTTCTGAATAATTTCTTAATGGGAAGTTTCCTGGCTAGAACTTTGCAATTTGGTAGTAATTACACGGAAAATATGAATTTCCTTCAAAGATAAATATTAATTCATTATTCATTTATTATTGGATACTTAACTGTCCATATAAGTTGAATTGTATCCTTGCCTGTAGACAATTTTCACTTTTGTCATTTTCAACTGACCTGCTGTGCTGTGGCTAAAAGACTATATGTTACGCTTGCAAATAATTGGAATTAATTGATTAGAAGTGTACCAATTGAATACTGTCTATTTTTACTGTAATTAGTACCAAATTACTTACAGTACTTCGTCTTACAAAACTGAGGAATTTATTCGGAAAGACCTGTAAAATAAAGCAATACCAAGAAGTGTTATAAAGTCAACAAACTGACTCACTAATGTCAGTTACACAGCCATATGTATCTAAAGTTTATTAGCATTAGCTAACGTTAGCCAACACAAAAGCTACTGGTCATACCAGACCAAGTTAGGCAATAGCAGCAAAACCCCAGGCTTTGTTGGACTGAGAAAGCTTGCATTACGTTGCTTATGAATTCAATTTTCATTCATAAGAGTAAAAATGTTTTATTTCTTCTTTCAAAAGTTACAGTCTCGCTTTAATGCCATCCTCAAGACAAAGATTTTTAGACGCACTACTAACAACATTCTTGGACTAAACACTGCAGCCTAATGACTGGTAATGTGGCTTTCAGTCATGTTGTCCTATTGTCCAGTGAGTTTGCCACATGCCTGTTTCATTTGTAAGGCTACGTTGATTTACAGTGGCTGAGACTGGGACAGTGATGTTCCTACCTGGTGACAGTAGCCAGCACTCTCCTGTGGGAGTCACTGAGAGGGTCCTGAGGTAGCAGCATGGCTGCCATGCCTCCTGTGGCCAGCGCCCCCCTCCGATGACACGTCTGGACCAATAGGTGCATGTAGCTGTGCAGAAAACGCTTCTCCATGTTGACATATTTACTGCGGTCGGGCAGCAGGAAGGCCTGTCGGTGACCTAGAGGAGAAACACAGGACCTCTTGATTGAACTTAATGTGTCTTTCGTGTACAATGTGCTTATTGTAAAAAGATATTAATAAATACACTCCATCACACCCTATATATGAACTCTAATTCTGATACTACAGTTGGCCCTGGACCTTCCCTCAATCAATGACTGGGTTCAGAGGCTCAGTGGAAGACATAGAGGGATGTCAGGAGCAGCCACAATGTTTGGCTCACCAAATTTATTGACGAAGGAGGCTGAATAATCCCAGATGCCACAGTTGAGTCCTGCTGAATGTTCTCGCAGCTCGTAGAGAATCTCCTCCATCTCAAACGCTGCTAATACATTTTCAATAAGCACCGTCACCTTGATGCTGCCCTGTGGAATGCCCAGCTACACACACACACACACACACACACACACACACACAAACAAATTCAACCACATATGAGGTATCATTTCACACAGATTATTTTTATACTTCTACTGGCGATAATCAGGGCAATCATATATGTTAAAAAGAACAAAATAAATGAAAAAAGAGAATTACATTTGAAATGCAAAATTTGAAAATGGAAAGTAAAATTGCTGCAATAAAAAAGCTTTTATGAAACAGAAAAATCAGTCAGGAGGAGGTGTGGCCTAAAGACTGCTGGATGGGCACCTTATGAACACCAGGGGGGAGTCTTCCTGCTGTGTGTGAATAAAGAATAAAGTGGTAATATTTGGACAAAAAAAAGATAGAATTGGGAGAAAAAGGCTGCTTCGAGAACATGATTGGATTGAGATAACATGTGCATGTTTTTGCTTTTCACAACTGTACAATTACTTTTATTTCTTGCAAAAGACCCGGGTGTTTGTGTGTTTTGTGTTGTCACTTTCCAACGACTGGTATACAGCTTTGGTCTGTGCCTGCAGGCTAACTCACACTTGCGTCCCCCCTCCTAATCCCAAACAGGGCTAGGTGTCTGTTGTGTCAGTGTGTTACTGGCAAGATACAAGCAGAGCATTAACATTCACTCAGTGCACAGCTACTACGACAGTTTACGCTGTCTGCCTTTCACATAATTTCCAGAGAGCCATAAAGCTGGCTTCAATCATTTTCTCATGCCAGGAAGTTTAGTTTTGATCTCTGTCTGGAGGAAACCAAGTCCCCACAGTGCTCCTGCCACTGCCTCGGAGCAGGTCTGATCATGTGACTCATACTTCATGAAATTGCTTTCATTTCATTGTCCAAAAATCTCTGATAATGAGGTGCTTATTGTTAAAACCTCATTTCTGGTCATTCTCATCCCTCATTTGACACAGGAAAGTTGACAGACTGCTCTCACCTGATTACTATGGGGCAGTGCCAGCCCTATAAATGCAAAAGTCTCACTGACTGAGTGAGTGTTGGAGTTCACCCACTGGCCTCTCTAGTACGCCCTCAGGGGGCTTTGACAGTGGAAAGTTTTGTTCTTGCAACTGCATTTATAACTTTTTCCTTTTACTCAAACGCAGCATATGAGAAACAAGACTAGGTGGAAACCTCATATTTGGCTGGACTGTGTGTGGTCAGTGTCTATAATGTGAATTCCTGGATATTTAATGTTCCTCTGCAATTTTCTGTAGCGGTCCCAGTAATATTTGTTCTTAAAGTACTGAAGTAGAATATCACATGCCATGGTTAATATTGTGAATTGATTCTAAAAATATCCAGACTTTATTTTTCCTCAAAACCTCAGATATATATACAGTGGGGGAAATAACTATTTGATCCCCTGCTGATTTTGTAAGTTAACCCCTTACAAAGACATGAACAGTCCATAATTTTCATGGTAGCTTTATTTTAACAGAGAGAGACAGAATATCAACAAAAAAATCCAGGAAAAAACATTAAATAAAGGTTATAAATTAATTT
>LKNJ01007907.1:0-10658 GCA_002120245.1 Maccullochella peelii | reverse complement strand
CAGGGACCAGGTCTGTCCCACACTTTAATTCTTTCTTAATGAAAGATGTAGAATTATTCATCATCAGGCTCCTTATCATGCTACAATATGGATAATCAGGATGACAAAATATGTACAAAGAATATGTACGTCGAGCAACTTAAGGCGCTGCCAATCAGATAGGACCTGAGCCACATGACCTCCTCTCCACCATGGAGACCTGGAAAGAGGACTCAAACACACAGGAGGCAACGCTCAAGCACACCATTAACACAGAAGGGGGAAAGAAACAGATACATAGAGAGGGAGAGAGAGAGACGAGAGGTGAGGCTGAATCTCCTGGAGGACGAAGATCCAGATCCAAACATCTGGAAAGGAGGCACCGACAGCCAGGGGAAAGAGAGAGGTCCCAGGACCGCTGATGGTCCAGAACAGAGAAGCCTGATAAGAAAGAGAAGATAGTGGAGGAGATAGTGCCTCCTACATTGGTGTTCAACATGGGGTGAATTTTTGGTTCAGACTGACACTAAGTAATGATGGTCACTTCAATTCTAATGACCACTAAGGAAGTTGTAACAACGACATTGTTAGCCATTACTTAGTCCCATGTGTGATTTGACCTCTCCCAACGTTACTCCCTGACTCTGTACATTACTCCGTGTCATGATTCAAATCACAGGGTAACATATGGCATGCTGAGATTAGAGGATTATATGTTGCTGTGAGTTTTCACAGTCTGGTTTTTTGCCGTCACCAGAACTGGACCCATGAAAGAGAGACAGCTAACGCTAGCTAGAACCACTCCTTTCTATAAGGCGGGACAAACGCAGCTTTGAGTGTGTGAGAGCTTCTAATGACTCATGAGGTGTTGAAATAACATGAACAAAAAGTAACGTCTAGTGCAGAGGTTCTCAAAGTGGGAGGTGGTTCTCCCCAGGGGGGCTCCGAACAGTTTTAGGGGAGGCTCAGTGAATGGAAGTGAAAAAATATGACATTAGTTATCAAAAGGAGATCACATAAAATAGTCTAAATGTGAGTGATTTTGTTAAAGCGATAGTTCAGAGATAGAGTAGTTTTGTGGAATTGTACTGTTTTCCCCAGAGTCAGAAACTAATAAAAGCCTCAGGACAGACCTTTTTATGTATTTGGTGCAGTCTGAAGTTATGTCAAACAGTAATATTAGACTGTCTTGGCTCAACGGTTGAGTGTCTGTGGGATCAAATAACATAATCATGATCCTGTAGGCATCCAGGAATTGAGCGAAACTAAGCAAGTAAACTAAGGGGGGGTGAGGAGGGGGCTTTTTCCAAGCTCTGTCTGAGGGGAGGCCCACAGTCTCAGACTTTGAAAAACCCTGGTCTGGTGGGAATAAGCTCTAACATTAGCAAGCTAGGCTAACTAGCTTCCACTTTCCGAGTGGAATACAAACTTGAAACAGCACGATGGGTCCCTCCCAAGTACTGAATGTTGTAAAGGGGCAGATGGCATAAATTGCTAACAGTACTTTATCAGTGCAATGTGGGCTTGTATGTATGTTTGAAGGCTACAGGGCTATGGTGTGCTCTAGTCAATAGCACATCAAGGACGTTGACAGCACATCTTCTAGCAACACTTAAATGTCAGTTGTCATCCAGATGCTTGAATCTTAGACACTGCTTTCACAAATATGTCCAAAAACTGTTTTTAAAAATAGAAATAAAAATATGCACACTAGCTGTACTATCATTGTAGATGATATTTCTTTACACAAAGAATAAGAATAATTCAAATTTTTTGCATTATTGAAATGTCATTTGTCTGTTAGTGACACAGTGGTTCACAAATAGTCAGGCACAAAAGCTTCACACAGCTGCACTGTACCTCTGTCTTCAGATTATATTTTCTTCTGTTACACTCCCTTTCCAGCTGGCTGAGCATTATCTGGCTGCAACAAACCAGAAGAGACACAGATATTTGTGCATGTTGCACGCACAAACCCACGTGCACAAAATTTGTTTTTGGATACCTGTCAATTATGATTACACTTAATAAGATACGGCTGCTTCCTTATCATTCCAGTTGTTCAGAGCAGTGATTTGAATAAGTCAGCCACTGGAACGGAGCTGCCTCCTCTGCAATTGTTAATAGCAATTGTCAGCTCATGAAAGGTTTTCCAGAGCACGGCTGTTGTTTTCAGCCGATGGGGAAAATGTGTGGATGGCTTCCATAGCAACTTGGAAATGGGAGGGGCTGTTGGAGCAGATGCCTGTGAAATGTGCTAAAGAAACAAACAAGCCCTAAAAAAAAGAAAAAAAGGAAAAAAATAACTGGAAGAGAGACTATGAAAAAGATGACCTTTAGTCTCCTCTCCTGGTGGCGTTTTAAAATTTATTTTTGGTGCCGCTCTTGGGAGCGCACATACAAAATGCTTTTACAACTAAAAGGGATTCTTTAACTGGGAAAAACAAAATTTGAGAACAGGAATGGGACAAAACTGAAAAATAGCCGGAAAACAGCATGTAATACAGTACATATCTGGACAGGTTAAACTGCCAAAATTCAGCCTAACCTCTCCAGGATTTAGATATAAAATCACCAGGATTTGCTGTGACTATGTATGTTTTGATGCAACCCCATATCAAGATGCATTTTTAAAAAACTGTAATAACATATTTACAGGATTGTGTAGTCTTGGTGACGGTATGTGCTCTTGAGTGCTTGCTATTTTACATTTGGATGACAGATTGTGCCTTTAAGTCTACCTCTAAGTGAGATTTATGAAATTATGTTGGTGGAGAGGAGAGCCATACAAATCCCACAAGGATTTTAAGTAGATCCAGGCCAAACTAACTTTTGCCACCAATGTTGTTCACCCTCAGGTGACTGCAGTTTCCTGCAGATATTCAGTGTCCTAATGCTGTGCTTAAGCGCTGCACACTTTCCTTATCTTCCTAACACACACACACACAGACACACACCTTCTCATAAACAATATTGATTACATTAAGCCCCCGTTAGCAGCTCTGCACCGCTCCACATACCATTCTTGTTTTCCATTTACTATCTCCCATTTTGACCTTCATTGCACCTCCATTTAGACACTCTTAATCCGTGAAGCTTCTCTGTATCTATATCTGATTACATTTACAGGCTTGCTGCGCACACCCAATGTCAGAATGAAACCCCCACACCTTTTGCATATTATCTTCTGCTGCCATTGGATGTCCTGCAGAGTGTGATGATGGCGGCGGTCATCCAGACTGTGAGAGAAAGGCAGGATCTGAGGTGCAGGTGAAGAAGAGGCTGGAGAAGCAGCTGTTTAATGTGCTGCGGTGCTGCCTCATTATGCTAATCCTCCTAAAGAGAGCCTCCATAGGATGCAGACATGCATGAGTTTGAATTGGCTTTGAAGAACAGAACATGCTCAAGGAATAAATCCACAGTGGGCTGTTTCCCTTTCTGTGTAAATGTGTGCAGAATGCAGCACTGGAGGCATAATGTAGCAAAACGATAGAAAGTATGTAGTCTATCTTCTGAAAGACTCCTATGTGTAAATAGGAGTCTAAAAACTAGAATGATGTGTAGGCAGTGTGGATATAAGGTTTTAATATGTCTATAACATGTCCATGGATATTTTTTATATTTTATAGCTGTGAAACACGGGTCATTATAGGAATCCATTGTAGCTGAAATGAACCTGCTCTTGTCAATGAAGGAAGACACATGCACACATGCCACATGCACAGCCACAAATCTCCCTCTACATGTTAATAGCATTCCTCAAAGCCAAGCAAATTGCAGTATGAAGATCTTTCTCTTTTTTGTATTTACTGTATTTTGTTCTTGTTCTACTTCATTTGGTGGGTTCCTATAATTCTCAGCATGCTTTTCAGCACCCTAGGGAACAATGAAGCAAGTGTGAAGTTGCTGTGAATGGAGTCCATGTGATTGAGTGGCTATCTTTTCAGGGTATGTTCCTGTTGCCCAATGTGAAATAGCAATGACCCTATGACTCTATGACCCTGAAAAGGATAACCCATTTAGAGAATGGATGGATGGATGGATGGAGTAAGTTGGACTATGACAGAAGCAGGATGGAACAGGTATACTGATGGAGGGCGGGCAGAACTGTCTATGAATGTCCCTCTTAACCAACATCTATATAAATCTTAGCACTAGTTAGACGGAGCACTTACATTGGCTGACTGGCATCAGCTGCTTCATTGCCATTTGCCGCTGCAGCTCCCTCCACTATCCCAACCACCTCCTTAAGTGTTGAAGCTTCTGGTACTGTTGACTAAGATTTGTTTATTAAGGGGGTATTACAAATATTATAACCATTTACTATAAATGGCTCTGACTGAAATTGTATTTAATGTACTTAACACAATAATGGACAGTATTCAAAGTATGACTCCATGTGTACTTGAAACTATTGTGCCATTCACATTGTATGAAAAGAATACTGAATTTCCATCAGTAACATCACACAGAGCAGCAGATATGCTAAATCGTAACAAATCCCTCTAGCAGCCATAGGAGTTATGACTATGACACTGTCTGTTGGGAGCAAAGGAGGAATTAGTGTGACGTTGTTAAAGAGCCAAAAAGTCTGCAGAGGAAGAAGGTTGGGGTGGTCCATGGATGCATTATAAGAATTGGATACCGGACCCAAAGATGGCGCCTATTCAGTCCAATAAGAATTGCTCGCTTGGCGCATAAGCCAAAAAAGTTTCTTGCTTCTGGGTTTACTTCTGGGTTACGCGGCCCACTGAATATTCGCAGTAGTGTTTCCCCCCGCTGACCCTGCCTGCGAGGTCCCATTCTGCCCACAGACTTTACACTGTGATGACGTCACAGATTTTTAAATTGCTTTTCTCTTTTACAAATATAAAACCTCCATGGATCAAAAATTCATAATAGAAAGAGTCAAAATTGACCTTGTTTGCAGTTGGAGGTGTCCTGTCAACAGTTTACAGACGTCTCTTTTACAATGGTGGCCTGTGAGGATAATGCTTTTTGGACCGCAGGGGAATTTTTCGTTGCAATACCGCGGGTCAAAACGCTTGAACATTCCTTATATCACTTTCCCTGAAACCTCACACTCACTCTCAACATTAGTATGCTTTCCCTGGTGACTGAACCCCTGAGGCAGACCCCTGAAGTTTTTTGGTTCCTCTGAACTTCCTTAATACAAAAGATAGAGACGAAGTGTGCTATTGCTTCAAACAAGCGCACCACAGGAAAGCCATTACACAGAGCAGTTTCTTGGACATATATAAATCACACATGGCTTAAAGATAGATGGGCCATTTTATACATGAAGGATCTATGATGTCATTTGTGGAGTGTCACATAAAAGCTGTGCCTCAGGGTATATGCAGTCAAGGCCGCTTAATAGATTCAGACCTTGTGTGATGGGAGCCCTGCTGGAGGACAGGTGGATGGTGGGGGTTTGCCTGTTAGCCACCGGATAAGTTTGTATTACACTCAATGCATTAGCAGGTCTTAAATCATTAACAGTGACAAGGGAAATAAGCCTTACTGCAATCCAATATTTTCACATGGGCTTTACAGTGATTTGTAGGTTCAATGGCAAACTCAAGAGTATAAACACATTGGTCTCTTTCATACACATGTATTTAATACAAATGCATGTTTTATGAATACACATAGAAATACTGCCTATATTTGTGTTTTCAAATTCAAATTGGCTTTCTTGACATGGCCATAATTAAGTACAGTGTTGCAGGTTAATGCAGGTTATTCAAGGTTTACAATTATTATTATTCAAAATTATACAGAATTTTTAAGAAGAAATAACAAAAAGTGCTACACACAGTACTACATGTTATACTTTGATGAAAGAAACGTACCTAAAACAAATCATTGGAAAAAGTTTTAAAAATTTAAGATGAGTTTAACAATTGAGATATTTAAATTTAATAATAATAAAAGAAGAGGTAAATTTTTAAGAAACTCACAATAGTTTCAGCTGTTTTCCCTCAAGCTATGACCTGCTCTGACATACTGTACTATGTTTGCTCCTTCTATGGGGATAAGAGTTTTTACCCAGATCAAATATTGAATTTTGTTTTGGTGTGTGTGTGTGTGTGTGTGTGTGTGTGTGTGTGTGTGTGAATATCATATAATCTATATAATTGATTTTATTTTAGTAAGGAACTTAGATCTTATGTCTGGATATTGGTTGCAGTGCTGCTCCATCTCTTAATGGCTGATTTTGCAACTGGGTTGCCAAATTTGTCTGTGTCCACCAGTCTCAACAGCCACGTTGTATTTATTCATCTTTGTATTTATTCTATGCTATTTGAGGTTAAACGTTCATTCTTGACCTTGTAAACAGCATTTTTTTCCATGTTGGCTTAAAGGTTGGAGTCCTATTCTATTCCATTCTATGTGCTAATTTACTGTGAGTTATTGTAACTATAATAAGTTATCAGATAATCTTACTGCAGCACTCGCACTACCTTATACAGATTAGTTTAAATTATAGAAGATTGCATTAATTATGTATAGTGTATTTTTAATGTAATAATCACACACTTTTTTATACTATTCCACCACTGCTTTAATGTATGGGTTATTTATAAACCCAAGACTAGTTGGTAACAGTTTTAATTAAAATCACTGCTCTCCCTCCCTCCCAGCATTTTCCTCTGCCTCTTTTCTTACTCTTTTTACCCGATAGGATGATTCATTATTATTAATGAATTTAATTATGATGTTATTACGTGAGGAAGATTTTTTAAATGCTGTGACATTGTATAAAATGTCATAACATTAACAGTCCCTCAGATCAGTGAAGACATGTTCATGTCATCTGCCAAAGCCAGTCAAACTATATAATGCACATGATTCACCATCCCACCCCTGTGATCACGATAAACCTTTCACCTATGATACATTTACATACTCCCTGCTAAGATAGGTGAACTGTCATCAAATGTATGCAGCTGTAATACCCTTAGGCATGCCTTATGAATCACACTGTCAAGCTTACTGCAGCAGCACAGACAGAAATTGTTCACTGTGAATTAGATCTGCAGGGAAATTGTCGTAATGACTTTTTATAACCAGTAGGGAGCAGTCTCACACTGAGCAAAAGCTGCAATAAATTGGGGGGGGGGGATAACAGGAACTGTGCGGTTCCTGTGTGTATGTGGGATTTGTTACAGGAGTGTGTATAAAACATCTGCAAAATAGGCACACATCATAATAAAGTCTCAATTGTAGTCTGTAGTCTGTTTCCTTGGGCCCATGGAGTTAATTTCATTCTCATAATGTGAATAACATACAGTTTTAGCCTCAAGAAGTCCTAACACACTGTTGCTTGATTACAGTATTAGGATGGTTGAACATCAGATGATACTCATACAGTAGATCCCTGTAATAAGGTACCACTGAATCCAGTATGTACTTTAATGGGTAATGCAACAGGCTAAGGTTGAATCTGTAACTAGTTTCAAACTCGGGGCTTATCTGCTGACCTACCTACCTAGATCCCTAGAGCCTTTTTTAACATTGATCTTCTTCTCTCTTGATTGCTGTTTTAAAGAGGAGAGTAAAGAAGTCGACTGTTGCTCCGAAGAGACAGAGATATTAAAACACGTCGCAGAGAAGGGAAGGAGATGGACACTTCCAGACTTTAACAGCGATCAGCTCACACATGAAGCATGCCACGCTTAGAAAAGGATATCAGCAGCTTGTCAGTTGGAAGAATGAGTTTGTGCATTTGGGCCTAGATTGCCCCTCACTCTCCCCGCTCTCTCATATCTCTTTCTGGAGAGCTTAAATTCATTGGCAGAGATATCAAAGGCTGCATTCAACAGATAGCCTATCTATAAATTCATCCAGCCCCCCACCCCCCCAGAGGGGCTGGGAGTTCTCCAGCTCAATCGCACTGGCTTCATGCATATCATATTACAGCGAAATCTGATAGGAATACAAAACTAAAAGGGAAGAAAACGTACACAGGCAGGAACAGGATGACTCAACTATGCTTTTGTTTTTCTTCTTTAGCTGTGGCAGCATTAGAGACTGTGTTAAGTAAGAATAGACACATGTCCACCAATGGTGTTTATGGCTGTGAGAAGACATCCAGGAATTGTAGGAACATCCCTCTGCTATTGTCTTTCCCTCCCTTTTTATGTAAAGTCAAATCCTTAATGGGCAGGAACAGGAGCCCAATGGAGAACATTGAGTATGGTGCTTATTAATTTATGGTAATAGTCTCAGCCTGGACAATTAAGAAATCCTGATTAATAGTCATAATGGGGATTATAGATTAGCCTTAATGAGGTATTTGGTTCTCAACAACATTAGTCTTTGAAGTGTAGTGAAAATGGTATATTATAAATGTTTATATACTGTATATACTAGAGCAAGGGAACTCCTTATGCAACAAAATAACATGTAGTAAAGGATGAATCAAATGACTGCCTGTAATGTGAAAGGATCAATAGTATCAATCACCCCAGCTCTATTCAGCTTTCAGCCACTTTCAGCTCACTGTTTTGGTTCACTGGTCTGTATGGTTGTTGAGTTCCAGCAGCTGTCACAGACTTCCCAGCTCAAAAGCTCACAAACACCGATTATACAGTACTGCAAAAAAAAAAAAAAATTATGTCAGGAAGCTGAAGTAAACAAGTTGCTGGTGAAAAAAGCTGAACATTTAACAAGCAGAAGGGAGTTTTGCCCAAACTGCAAACTGGGGCAAGACACACAAAAAAGTGAGTGTTGGACTTCCACTTGTAAGGAGGTCAGAAAAGGGACTCTGATGGGATGCTCATGTTGCTCTGTTTCTGCTAAATGTGTACAGCAAGTAAGCAGTTGCTTGTTATCATCTTAGCAACGATAAAGAACATGAAGAACATGATGAGCTGGTATTTTAACGTGCATTGATTGATTTGTTTGGCCACTTGGGAGAAGCAGAAACAGGGTGCTAACATAGCACTGACAAATCGTAACCTCATAAAGAAAAAATAGGGAGTGCTGCATCGGGTCAAGAACAATAATGTTCGTAATATTGAAGTAAAGAAGTAAATAATATCAATACGGTATAAATTAAGGACAATCTAACCACGATATACACTATTGTAGATACACGGCACTATTAAAAGCACCCTACAATGTAAAAATGATATAATGAATCACCCTCAGTAGTGCTGAGCAGTGCAAACATCATAATTGCGACAGCAAAAATATTCATTGTTGAGTACAGACACTCTATCATTATAGCATTTTCACATTGTAGGGTGCTTTTAATAGTGCCGTTTATCTATAATAGTCATTTGATCTATTGTCATTATAGAAATATTGATTAGCGCAGCTTTAAAGGCTTTTTTCTGTGACTCAGTCTTTCTGCCCCCTAGTGGACAAGTCTGCTTACGCAGCTTTAATTATAGCTACTTCTATTAGTAATGCACATTCGGTACCATATAAATTACACATTTTTATCGACATATATAACTTAGATGAAAAAAATGTAGTCCATGTATATAAATCTGTGAGTCAATGTGGGATTAGCAATTCAGAATTTTGGTAGCGGAGCTACACATTTATTTACATTTTGATAATAGATTGCGACATAAAACAACCATCTCTGTCTCCGTGATCATCTTTTTTTCCCACATACAGTAAAGTTGATCAACTGATGAGACACACAGAGACATACAGTGCATTGAAAAATACTTCTTTTCCATTTGCTGAAAAAGATTGGATTCCTGCAGCATCCATGTAATAACCCAGACACTGCCCCACTCTCTAAGGGTCTTAATGCTATCCTGAAGGAGAAATATTGATGTATACCACCCCTGAGACATCTTTTATGGAAAGTTCACTACTAAAAAAAAGTTGAACTACTTTTTCTCAGTGGAACACCATGGGATGTCTTGCAGCTTTGCATCTGTCTAGCCTTTCACGGACCGGTGTGTTTCTGAGCACATCTCTGACACTTGGAGACTTGTCCATGCTCCATTTATTTATCTATTTACTGCACTCCTCAGACATGTTTGGCCATCCATGTCTATAGTGCTGGTGTTTTACACTACTACAGCACTGAGGTTTTGTGTTTTTCTTAAAACATTTACTTTTGTTAATTGTCAATCTTGTTGCATGTATTGATAGTGGCTAAACAGGGTTGCAAATCCATCTCCCATGTGCAGCCAAGATACTGTGATATTGATAAAGAACTGCTCAAACCTCTTAGTGATACTGAGGCTTTCTCTTTCTTCACCAGGCACTCGCAATGTTTTTAGTTCACTTTTCCTGCAAACAATAAAACTGGCAAATGATCGCTTGCTAAACGCCTCCCTGGAACGGTGATTGCCCACGTTGAAGTGGTGTGCATGAGGCTGTAGGCAAATAAAGAGTTTGGAGGTTTGGTATCTTTATTTTACTTCGCCTTTCCGAAACCAAATACACAAGCAAAAGTGTAAGGAAGGTCCTCACCCTAATACAGGGTTGCCAACTCTCACTCTCCTGGCGTGTGACACACGCTTTCACGTTCTGTTTCAGGTGCTCATGCTGCCGAAACAGTTCTCATGCCAAAACAGCGCGACAGCAACAGAGATGAACAGGTGAACGGACGTACCATTGGTTACGTAGTGTAACCCCCATTCTATGAGCATGGGCTCTTACTCTGTTTGGTCCGAGATCAGTGCGCGATGCTTATGGCCGTG
>LKNJ01007906.1:0-10658 GCA_002120245.1 Maccullochella peelii | reverse complement strand
CAATTGGTGGCTGACTAAATACTTTTTTGCCCCACTGTACAGACAGGAGTCGGTTAGCTTAGCTTAGCATAAAAACTAGAAACAGGCGGAAACAGCTAGCATGGCTCCGTCCAAAATCTGCTCACAAATTAACACGTTATATCTTTGTTATGTGTGTTTGTTTAATCCATACAAAAACCAAAGTATAAAAACAAGTTGTAGTTTTATGGGACCTGCTTCCAGTCTTATGCTAAGCTAAGCGGCTGCTGGCTAGCTTCATACTGACCGTACAGACAAGAGAGTGGTATCAATCTTCACATCTAACTCTTGGCAAGAAAGCGAATAAATGTATTTCTCAAAATGTCAAAACTATTCCTTTAATTTCACATTATGATACCACAGATTGAATTCCACTCACACGTTTCAGGTCTTTGAGTCGGTTATACTCTTCTGCCACACCCTGAAAATGGAAATACAAATTCTCTCACTGAATTGTGCTGGCTCTATATAACATAAACAACATACGACAATTCTGAAGTGAAATTTGACTTGGGTCATCTTGACTTCTTTGTGTTTCTATGGCCGTCCAATAGACTCGTACTGAGGATGAACTAAGCTGTTAGAAACTATAATTAAAAGGTACAGCTATGACGGTATATTCTCCTGGCAGCCTGCCCTGAATTTTTCCACTCTGTGCTCCTCCCTCCTGTTTATTTCTCTACCTGGTACTCCATTGAGCCCTTGTCCAATGCGTCCAGTTCCCGGCTCAGCTTGTGCATCTGGTCACTGATGTCATCCATTTCGGCACAGAGGCTCTTATAGCGGGCCAGATCAGAGTCAAACTCCTTCTTGTACTGCCGGCGCTGCTCGTCTGAAGTTATCTCTGGGTACAGCCTGAAGTGGGATATTAATATGAAGACATGAAATGATTATTAAATGAAAACTATTACTGAGGCAGTGGCAAAAAGAGAAGGGGATGAGCTTTTTTTTTTATCAGTCTTCTTACCAGTATTAAATTAAAACCATTTAAACAGTTGGCCAACTTGCCTTGAAGACAGCAGTGATGCCATTTGTGGTATTACAGCATTTTCTTCTGAAATAATACGAATACTGTTTGTTTCAGGGCTGGGCACATTCTCTCCATTAATGCTGTGATTAATAATAAAAAGTTACGTCTGAAGGAACTCCTTCAGACTCCTCTCAGATTGGTCTTAAGTACTTTAATTTGGGTGCAACCAAGGGGTTTTTAAAAACTGACACTGACGCTGATTTTCCTTGTTTCAAGCTTCTGATAGTGAACATTTATGCTGATATTCAATGTCTTTAAATTGCAGCATTTTCCTGTCTTAAAGTTAAAAAAAAAAATCTAAAAATAATATTCTGTCATTTTACAGGGAGGAAAATCATCTGAACGAGCATGTAGACAATACAGCTCTTCAGCGAAACTCATTGAAATAAGTCTTTCAGTTGGATTTCAGTAACTCAATTTAACTATTATAGTAACCACAATTTTTAGCTTGCACCTCTTCACATCTTTTTAACATTATGCAGCTTAGGGGAAACTCATATCATTTGCATTTTATGCCCACACATCTTTCTTTATCTTTTTCCCTTCCTTAAAACGGCTTCTACCTTTTTAGTTTGTGTTGAAATGCTTTATGTTGTGTTTCCTGTGTTCCGCTTTAATGAACTATAAAAAACACTTTGTTGATGTGCTACAGAAATAAACTCGCCTTGCCTTGCTTAAATACTTTCTCAGATGACAAACACACCAAGATCACAGTATTAACTGGAGTAGTGGCCCACCTGTAAAGGTGATCTGTGTGGTCCTGGTCCAGCTCATTGCCAGTATCTCCGGTGGTGTAACCAGTTTCATACTGGGACTCCATCATCTCCTGAGCAGCAGGCCTTGGCTCTGGGTCCTTCCTCTGTTCCCTCTCCACATGATAAGGCGGAGGTTTCCTGACGCTGTCAGTCTCGTCTGAGGAGCTGCTTGAGCAAACTGTGACCCTGCTGTTCTGGTACAGAGGCTCAGCACCCCGACAGTTACTGTTGTCAGCAGAGAAACTACGGAAAAGCAAGACACAGGCATTAGATGACTGATCCAGTTAGTCATGTTAATCGTTTATGCATCTGTCAATGCTGCAACATATTCAAAAACACAAAAAGTATTTTCATACACGTAGCAGATACATACTCACCTTCACCAGTCACTTTCAACATTTTTCTGCCATGCTCAGTTTTAGTTGATGTATTTCCTTTTGAAACAGGATGTTGTGGTGGATAGTGACAGATCTAACTTATAGCTGCACCAATTAATATTTTTACATAAACAATGGATGAAATGACTATGTGTAATGTCAAAATGACTGTGCAGTCCTCCAGGTGTGACAGAACTAGAGACCGAACAATGTCAATTATAGCAGAAGATGGAACGTGTGCAGAACATTTCCTTGAAATTGCAATGCTCTTTCCCATCATGGAAATTAATGGAATCTAATTTAACACCAGTAATTTGGTTTTAGTCCATTGTTCCACTTCTTCCGCTGTAAAATAATATGTCATTACATATTTGTTTCACTTTTAATGAACTTTAATGAAGACCAACAGATCACTGTAACTGATATGATTTGCACTTATGTGTTTATTCTTATTTAATCATTGTCTGGAGAGCATCCAAACATTAGGCATCAATCATTGTTCTTACAGGAAGTAAGATGCGTGCATTTTAAGGTTCAGGACTGATACATGTTTTTCTAATGTGTGCTGTTTTTTGAGCAGAGAGCACACTGTGGTGTTCTTGCATCACAGACTTGTCAGCTGCGACCATCACTCACTTGTTGCTTTTATAATTTCCCTCATCGTGGATGCTGACTGTTCCGTTGCCGTAGGAGACCACACTATTCTCCACCCTCAGATCAGGTGCTGCTCTCTCTGATACGACGACAGTTGGTGTCTGCTGGTTGCTGCGCACCTCTCCAACATGGTTCACCTAAGACAGTACCAGGAGAACGGAGTCACAATCCCTTCATTTAACGTCAACAGTGGAGATAATTTGATTCTGTTCATGTGGAGATGCATAAGACAGAAAATCAACAATAACTGAAAATACAAATGATGTGATCTGTGTGTCTTTCAGTATTCTGAGACATAATGACATATTCATCATGATGTATATGAAAAAGTCCTCAGGAGGAATCCAATGCATTTTTTATGCTGGAAAGAAAGAAGCGAAGTACAGAACTGGAGAGTTCTCTACACTGCACAGCACACTGTGCTCAAAAACACTCGTATGAGAGAGGCTGTGTCACTGCCAGACATGCGTGTAGCCAGACAGATACAAGAACAAACACACACACACACGCGCAGTAGCCTTGGCCACAGTGTGACACGCTGCAGTAAAATTAAAAGAAGCTCTAACATCCATCAACCCCAGAAGTTGCTTCCCTTCCAGGATGATCAGCGTCTCACCTCAAATCCTTTCTTCCACTATCAGAACCAATTCATTGGAAGGAAACACACAAAACCAATTTTCTCTCTGTCTGACATGAAACGCATGTTACCAGTGGAGGAGTGTGTGTGTGTGTGTGTGTGTATGTCTGTATTATCACACTGTGAAAGGTTGAGACAGGAGTGAAATCAGTGGAACAAACATTTCTGCTGCTATCAGGTAAACATGCAGCAGAGCAGCCCGGTTCTTCTCTTTTTCAGAAGAAAAAACAGCACAATGTGCTTATCAAATGGAAAACTTTAACACCTCCAGTACAACACGACAATGTTACAACCCTTTACAGCTACAGAAATGGGGAAAAAGAGTTTAAATACAGCTTTACAAAAAAAATAAATCCTCAAATGATACCAAACACTAAAACTGCATAATGTCTCATGTAATCTACCATTATACTGTATAATGCATAATTAATGACATCTAGTCTTTGGCCTATTTCTGGAGCGAAGTGTAGTCGCATAGGATGAGGATCTAGTGAGCTGATGAGAACGTCTGGAAAAAGCAGCCTGTGAAATAGATCTCATGAATGTGGAGTCGGAGGATGATCTTCTATGTGGAAAAAAACTCCCAGAAAACTGCAGGGAATCTGATCCCCTGCAGCAGAAAGGTGCTTTGTGAAATTCGAGCGTTTTTAATTCCTGTGCTGTTCAGTCCAGTCAGTATTTGCGAAACTGACACTTCGTGCTGAAGCTAAAATCCAGAGAACCGAGACAAGGAAACCTGGAAGTGCTCTACAGATGCAGAGAGAGAGAGCTCAGTATCTCTGCATTAGTTTTAGGGCTGCAACTGATGATTAGTTTCATTATAGATTAATCTGCTGATTATTTTCTTGATTCATCATTTATATTGATGCATCATTTTCCAGAGCCTAAAGCGCCACATCTAACAAGCTGGTACTAGGGAATGTTTGGCAAAGTGACTCAAACAATTAATCGATTATTAAAATAGTTGCTGATTAATTTTGAATCGACTAATTGTTTCAGCTCTAGACCCCAAAGTGATGTCTTAAAATTGTTCAAAAAACCCCAAATGTTTCTAAGTTACGGTGAAAAAGCAACTTTTAAGAATCTGTAATTAGCGTTCGTTCCATGGTATTTCTACTTAATGAAAGATGAATCAATTATCTGCCAGTTTTGTTTCTGTTGATCACCTATTTGATTAATCATTTCAGCATTATTTTTTTCCTTTATTATTCTGCATCATAAAATAAATCAACGCCCCCATGAAATATTCCTCTGTGTGTTTTTGCATACATCATCTCAGGGGATTTATTCTGTTAGGAGGAGCTGCTGCACACCTCATGTTTATGTTCTCAGTTCTCCTCTGTGACTTTGGAGGAGTTGCTCATGTTATAAATATTAATTGGACTGTCCTATTCAGTGCAATCAACATACATTATTATTATTATTATTATTATTATTATTATTATTATTAATTATGCGGTGTTTGCTTGTAATGTGCTTATCCTACATTCTTTTCTCTCAATCACCACTCCCTTCCAGTTCTGTTCAACAGAAATGTAGCACAAAACACGAGGAAATGACTTCTTTGCCAGGAGTCTAATCTGCAGTGTGTAGCAGTCCCTCCGCATACTGAATCATTTAGCGCCATCACACTCTGGAGGGATTCACACAGCAACACTGAGGCAACTCAACCCTTTTTATACATTATACATGCCACATACATTATATATGCCTCCCTGCAAGGCAAGCATCTTCACTGAAATACAGGAGTGCCCCAGAATAGCGCCTGCATCTCGATGAAGCGACTCGCTACACCCTTTGCAGTGATAGGCAGGATGTGGGCCAAGGCCTCACTGGATAAACTCACTGAATGTGTTTCTTCCTTTTCCATAATGAGTCATGGTGGACATGATACATTCATAGTACACTGTTACTCCAGTAGATTAATCACTGCTGAATTTGAGGCTACTGCTGTGAAGTACAAACATTACAGCTTTCTCAGGGCTCTACAGCACCTGCTAAATGCTGGCGCACTCATGGTCTAAGACTGTGGCTCATAATTTGGCTTATAATTTGAGCAGTCGCCAGATATTTATGACACACAAAATCTTGTTTCAGAATTGTCTCTATTTTTTCTTGTGAAATACTGGACCTCTTCAGGCGTCCTAAAGTCTTTCGAATAAAATCATCTAAAAAGGAAAGTCACTCTCTGGTTGAACTGCTCACTACTCCACAATGAGGCCAGAATCTGTGATGAGGGGTAACAAGTAGACGCTACTTTATTTTGAAGGGTCACAAGTCAAAAAGACTGGAAACCACTGGTCTACAATAGACAGGAAGTGAACTGCAGTCTACGGAGTCAAAGTTGGACACCCATAACTATCTACAGTATAACGGCATCACACTACTTCCACCTTGTCTACTGAACACAAACACATGTAGTTTGTACAAACTACCAAAGCTGTCATTTTTCTGTAGAGAAAGGTCATTAGTCACACGGCCGAAAGTAGTTCCTCATCTAAAAAAACAAAACAAAGAAAAACATTTATTTTAAGTATTTGAACAATGACCAGTGCTGCCAGTTCCCATAGGATTTTCTACCAATTTGACCCACTTCTTCAATCTGTGGGTCTGTAGATTTTACTGCTGCGTTACCATCTAATTTTCCCAAATGATTTTGGAGCTCTGAATGATTTATGTAATATAATCTCATAAACGTTCCTACAATGGGACAAAGACATCAGCTATGGTTTACAATCTGTATGTGGCGAGCTACAGAGCAAAAACAGCAGCTTATCTAACCCACATAATGACCACAGGGACAAAAAGTGACATTGCCACATTGCTGCAGGTCTTGTGGGCCCTCTGATGAAATCCCCCATAAATTAGACAATTTTGAATACAGACACTTCTGCATATATGTGTTATTTTTGAAAGCCTTGTGTGAACGGTACGGCTGACAATTCAGAGCAAAACTTTCAGGTGTATACTGTACTTTTCTAATATTTTTGGTTAATTATATAGAAAATAGTGTCAGTAAAAATGAGTAACTTCAATCCCCATTGCTATGGAAATTTAAATGGATTTATTGAAATATATGGTGCAATTACTTTCAAACCTTCATGGTTCTGGGAAAGAAACAAAAGAGCTTTTATAAGCAAATGTCTGACAGTAACATTTTGACAATTAAAAGACATTTTAGCTGCTTTGTTAATTTGAATCTTCCACAGTATTTTCTAGTCTGGTTTCATCGAATAGTGCTTAGACAACTTTCTTCTTTGGTAAAGAACACAGTAAGTCATTTACAACATTCTTTTACTGGTTTCGATTGGTTCAGTAAAAAAATGTGCGATCATGACTGTGTGCATGCGTGATAATAACCTGAAACTTAACCGTGAGGTGAATTACTTTCAAAGAGTCTCCTGACTTGTTTCCTTTCACAGGAAATCCTATAATGTCGCTTGTCACTCATTTTTATGCCGCTGTTATCACTAGTCTGGTTAATGATCAGTCAGAGTGAAACCTGGGTGTGCCGCAGATAAACAGCAGCGTTCTCTGAGTCAACAGCAGCAGATAATGTGAGTTTGTGAAACCTAATGGTCAGTACAAAGAAACAAGGAACTTGATGAGGTGTATATATCGACCCTGAGCTTTATACCTGCCGGTAACTTGAAAAGAGCAAACATGAGATTGTAAGCAGCGAAGTCCCTCTGGCTTTTGTTTCTTTATCTGGCTGGAAAAAAGTATAAATAATCATAAACCACAAGTCTTTTGTGGACTTATTGTTAGTAGTGTATCATCCTAAATAACTTCACTCACTCATTTACACAAACACGATCACCATTCATCCTCTGTTAAAATATCATGAATAAATAAATCATAAAACACACGGAGACATTACTCACCCAGTCCTGTACATCCGGCCCCTGTGACCGCCTGACCTGCGGCTCGTCCCAGTAGATGTTAGCTTCGCTGTGGTGCCAAATCTTGCTGCGTGTCTTGTAGGCGTAGTAAGCAGACAGGGCCAGGGCCAACACCACCATCAGACCCAACACTAACGCAACTGCCTGAGGAAAGAGAGTGAATTATAGATCATGATAGAATAAAATAGAATAGAGTCACATAGAATAATCCTGCTAACCTCCTCGGGGTCCATATAGCAGTAGTGGTACAGGTATTGATTGTACATGGGGAACCCCCCTGGAAAACCAGCCCCCACGCTGCCGCTGAGGCTGGGACTGCCCTGGATGTTCTGGCACATCATCAGCATGGGATTGTACAGCATGCTCTGTGAGCTCTGAGACATCGGGTTCACCCCGATCACAAAGATGATGTCGATGATGCCCTTGAAGTCAAAGGAGAGACACAGTAATGATTTAAATGTCTTCTGTGTTACCTTTGAATCATGTTTTCTCATACATGTAACAGATACTAGTTCATACCCTCACCAGTCTTTCTCAAATTGTCAGAATCAAGTCCTTATTTCTAAACTCATAATTTTGCACAACCATACAAAGTGAATGAATACAACTGAACCATGAGCAGTAGGCTAGAAGAGGGGGCAAAGATGGGACTCAATAGACCAGAATGCAACATGGCTACAAGACGTGTGTTTTGAGTAAGGAGTGCAGCTCTTCTACTTTTGTGAAGTGGAAACACCCTCACCTCTCTTACAGTGCTATCACTAATACTAGTTCCTCCTACACAACCCTCACCTGACTGCAACATGTTGCTCTGTGCGATGTTTATAGTCATCCAAGTCAAGGGAGTCATTCATAGATTGACACATTTTATATTTGGTGAGACTCACCTGAAGGACAGCTAAGATGATGTCAGAAATGAACACAATGAGGTAGAACGTGCATCCCCGCATGATCCGTGACCGTGAGAAACTCCCCACCAGGAACCCCAGTGAAACCAGGAAGTTAATGGCCGCCATGGAAATCATCGCCGACTTCGCAGACTGTGGCGTCATGTAGGAGCTACCATAGCCGTAGCTGCCTCCATAATATCCCAACTCCGTCCCTGCGACACCCACTGCAGCCCCGACACCAAAGCCCCCGTACCCAAATCCATTCATGTCCCACACCAAGGTTGAAGCCACGCAGGCGAAAATGAGGAAACACATGAGTACTGTAGCTCCTTGGAAGGTTTTGACGAAACCAGGAGGAGAAAACCAGCGGTAGAAGTGTTGAGGCTTCTCCTCCATGTAGTAGGAGTCTGGAGGGACATTATAAGTGTAGGGGACATATTGGCTCTGGGGGGAGTGAATGCTCCTTGGGGGGTAGAAGCCTTGTGAGTTGGTGCTGTAAGGCGGGCTGTACACAGGGGGGCTATCGTAGTACCGAGGCTCGTACATGGTTTAGAGGATGTTACTGCAGTTTCACCTGGAAGAGGGAGGAAAAATAAGATTCAGTTCATTCATGGTAAAAGCAATGTCCTTGTTACATGTTGCAATATCATCACTTTACACAAATTCTAACCTTGTGTTGTTGCAACACAAGTGATGCCTTGATGAGTACATTGACTCTTAAAATTGAAAATTTGAAAATAAATAAATAAACTCCAAAGGCCTGTTCCGTAGTCCTTTCAGTACTTTTGTTAATTTGATGTAACTATAGGTTTTTGTTTTAAGCACTTTTTGTCTGCACAGCATGCACCTCAGCCCATGCCTGAACCCTCTCTCCGGTATCGCTGACCTGCACTTCATCACTCCAGAGGAACTCAACCCAGCAGGCTTCAATAATTCAGACAGACAGCAGATAAGAGGCGAGCCGGGCAGCCATGCGAGGGTGTTTACTGCATGGGAGAACCACAGAAGTGTTCCTTCCCTGTGCTGCATCTACTGTATGTTACCTGTGTGTGCACCTGCTGAGTGGCAGCCCACTGAGAGAAAAGGGGAAGCTACAAAATAAGTCCAGTCAGGCTTGGCAGAGCTGTTTTTTATCAATTGCATAGTTTATAACTTTTCAAATGTGCTCTCTGAAAGTAAGAAAAACAAAAACAAGACAAAAATAACTTCTCAATGTATTTTTAAATGTAAATTTCCTCTCTCTGCTCTTTATTTACAATTCAGCATCAGACCTAGAAAAATGAATTCATGCTGTTATAGGCTACATCAAAACAAACTAAATATTTAGCTTCTGTCCACTAAAGTCCATTATTACAGTAATACCTGAAAGTCTTCTTTAAACAGTATACAGTTCAGATAATTGAACAAATATAATGTGAAAATTTCATTCAAACCTAACTAAGCAGGAGTTTTCTACTCACCTTACGCAGACGCTATAGAGATCTCGTTCTTCAACTTTGCACCCGTCCAGCTCAGCTGTCCTCATATCGTCCACGTGAGTCTCCTTTCTAACTGCACACTTTATACCTCAATGGCGATCGTAAACTTAGTCATTTCCCATGATGGATATTTTTTCCTAACTAAAAAAATAAATAAAATAGAGACCCGTAAATGAAACCTACGGAGCCGCTTGACTCACCCCTGCTGAGACACACAGACACTCCGCAGGGCCGCAGTTCACCCTCTACTGACCCGACGCTTCCACGTGGTCTCTGATAGACGGTTTGGCTCCAGCTGCGTTCACATTAAAGTTTAAAGACTGCATGTTAAGTATACTCTCAGTCCAGGTCATGCAAGGCCTACACTGGAAAGTTCATGAATGCTTTGACAAACATTATATAACAGGATGTTTACTGTAAACGATGGCGATAGCTTCATTGTCCTCTAATAATAATAATAATAATAATAATAATTGTATAATTATAATAATTGTATAATTATTATTATAGTTGCTATTGTCCTGCTGGTCATACAGTGAAGCAACATACATTGAATGCAACCAGAAGTGAAATAATTAGTTGATTAACTTACTATTTAAAATAATGGATTAATTGTCCAAATCATTTTTCAAGCAAAATAGGCCTATGCCAAACATTACCAAGTTCCAGCTTCTCAACTGTGAGGATTTGTTTTCTTTTGTCTTACGTTAAAGTAAACAGAAATATATTAAGATAAGAGATGAAATAATCCTTTATTAATCCCACAGCAGGGGAAATTTGCAGCAGCAATGGGGATAGAGTAATAGTAAGAAGCATCAGTAAAAAGCAAGATATAATAAATAATAAATAAAAAAGTAAAAGACTCAATGGTTGAAATGACATACAGTGCATCCGGAAAGTATTCACAGCGCTTCACG
>LKNJ01007905.1:0-22874 GCA_002120245.1 Maccullochella peelii | reverse complement strand
CATAGTTGAGGTATACCTATGATGAAAATTGGAGACCTCTCTCATCTTTAAAGTGGGAGAACTTGCACAATTGGTGGCCGACTAAATACTTTTTTGCCCCACTGTATATTCAATTTGCCAACCTTTCACCTATAGGTGGCATTGTTTTTCTTCAAAGCAAAACAAAACTGGCTCTAACAAAGCTATTGAGTGTAATTTCATTAAGTTAGCCTATACTCAGCATGTAGAAGGTCCAAATATAGACATACCTGATTTAACCCAGTGTAATCCCAGGTCGAGCCCTATGTCAGCATGTACACATCAAATTATTTACATATCTACATGATATAACAGTAGATAATAGACACAAAAATCAGAAACTCCTAAGACAATGTGGAAACATGATACAGTAGGAATAAATCTGTTTACACAAAGACGTACTGGATGATAAAGTATCATCAATGAAATGGCAACATAAAATATAGTAATAGCACAAAAGAAATGGTAATCTGCAAAGTAGTCACCCCTAATCATTTATCAATCATCTAACCGTTTATTATCATAATCCTGCATTTTGTCATGAAAAGCACAGGTCTAACAAGTGACCTTAAAGATGGGTCTATTCCATTAAAGTGTACCAGTGAGCCAGGCAAATGGAACTTTTACAGCTAAATGGAATGCAGCCAGTGTTAATTCATGTTATTAATTACACCAGTGCTGTTCCCGCAAAATGTGTGCCAGTGAAAAAAGCTGAGATTTAATAGTTTTGCTGAGTATTAGAACTACTTCGTACCCTTACTGAGCGACTCAGTGAGTTGGAGTTGGGTTTGTACTGACAAGTTTTCCCACAGGGACACAGCAACATGTATCAGACTCAGTTGTAGTTCCCTGCCTCCACAACTTGATGTCAGCAGAGCTACATTTCAGGTTCATCCTGAGAGCAACACTGCCGGCTACTTGTGTTGCAGTAGATTTGTGGTACAGTACATTAATGAATGATCTCAATCAGATCACAAGGACTGGATAAGGATGTTAGCTGTGTGAAATGTACTGTGGAGCATATGTGCGTTTGACACCTCTTGCTGTGAAGTGCATCTTTCCAGCGGTCAGGTAGAGAGAAGTAGCAGTGAGAGAGGTGGCTGTTTGGAGAGAGATGAGTCGTGAACCGCAGGCTTGCAAATTTACAATGACATGACACGTTCACGGCTTCACTGATCAAACACAACAGCAGGCTGCTGGGACCTCAAACATCTCCTGAGCACTGAGTTGGGACAGCAGGAGCAGAGGAGCACCTGGATGTGATGTGCGAGCCCCCAACAGATGGCTGGGAGGTCCTCGGTTGGTGTGTGTGTGTTTGCGTGGATGTCTGCTGTACTGTATGTGTACGAGTGGCCGTACGTGGCTCTCAGAGGAGCCAATTAGCTGTAGCAGACTGAGAAGGTGCCACAGAGCGCAGAGATCCAGATTGTCTCGCTTTTGGTGGCGGCACAAACTCGCCTGCTCTGCCAGAATCAGCTGAGTGCGTCAGTCACCTTTAGTCACCACAGGGCTGGGTTACATGTTCATAGTTTTACTCTACTTATTTGTTTGCACTGAGCATGGAAAAGAGGCTCACATTAAAATACCCAGAACCTATGGAGGCCCAAAGTGTTCAAATTAAATAAATAATAAAGTGAACCAATAAACTGTGGAAAAATGTAAACAATTATTAAAACTTAAATCATTATTATGAACTATCATTTCATCATTCTTATTTTCATAATAACTGATCATAAAACTTATAATTACATTATAGAAATGTTTTATTTTAAAATGACCTTTTTCCTTTTTTTCTGTTTTCATGAGTGACTCCTTTCATATTGTCATGTGAGACATTGCTATAAAAATAGCCTTTAAATCAATGGAGAGATTAATTACTCTCTTTGTTTATTCACAGCAGCAGCCCCTGGTTAATTGATTCAGAATTACTTTGGCATTGTTGTTCTAGCAAACGGGAGCTAACTGGCTAAATTTGGTAGCAGTGGTTGAGCTCACTTAAGAGAGGCAGGGGGTACGTGATTGGCTGAAAGGTGAGAGGGCGGTGACTACTGACAACACCTCTGTCATGAAAACTGACTAAAAGTGCCTTTATGAAATAAAAAAAGGCATTTTGAAACAAAAAAATTCTGTAATTAAATAAATATGAATGCCGACAAAACTAAATAAATAAAAATGATGATTTCTCAAATAATTTCACCAATTATTTGTTCATTTATATCATTTTCAATATTAATTCATGTAATTATTTATTTTAAAATAACTTATTTATTTAATATTGAACCCTTTGGGGCTCCATAAGAAGCATCTCAGAATCTTTTTTTTCCCCAAATAAAAAGGTTTTGAGACACCAAACCCTCTTTAGTTTTGAGGCAATGTATGTTTTTTGACCTGGTGACAACTTAGAGTAATTACCACTACAGGTTTGTTTGAACTTAACTGAGTACATTACTTCTAAGGACTAAGATTTCCTTTCAAGCAGGTCAGAACATATGACGTAGGACCCTGATGGTCGTCTTAATGTTTACCTGAGATACTGAGGCGTGGGCGGATTCGACCAACCCCTCTTACAGAGCAGCAGACGTAGTCTTGACGTTGAAGTGACGCAAGGCATGACATAGTTGAGACTTCAGAGGAACGTGATCCCCCCGAGGTGCCTTCATATCCAATTCAACCCTGGTCCTGAGGAGAGTGGTTCCTCAGAGTTGAGGAGGTGTCAGGAAGGAGAAAAAGAGGAGGGGGCAGATGTGTGGCAGCAGGAAAAGAGATAGACACATTCACACTCCTCAAAGACTTTTCAAACATATTTGCAAAGGGATGTATGCGCTCTGCCTCATCGTGGAAACAACCAGAAAACAACCCTGCACATAAGATAATGAGGCTTTTCATCCAGAAAAATAACAAGATACACAAAGTGAAAACATGGAAAACAACTTTTTGTTATTGGATGTTGTGGGTTTGAGAAAAACATCTCATGCCTTGTCAGTATTTTTGTCATTTCACTTCACATAACATGGTCCTCTCTTCTTACATCAGCCGGAACTCACTCTGTGTCACAGTATCATTGAATTCCCCTCCGTTTCTTAGCACTTGTAGTGTCATGTAATGTGGGAACAGGACATTTTTCTCTGTTGCCTCTTTCATGCCTGTAGTCGCTCCATGAACAGAGCCGTGGACAGACACGTACAGACAGATTCAGCTCTGCTAAAGATAAGGTGTTAAAATCATCCTTATGTCTTGCAGAGCCTGTTGTTTATTCACTGTTGCTGGTCCCCTTTGCTGCAAGCCAAGAAATAACCTCATCTACTGTACATTTACCATCCTATCCACCTCATCCTTTTCAATTGTATCCTATTGCACAGTTTCTTTTGTTTTGTTTTTTACCCATACTTGTACCCACTTGTAAGCCAATCCATTAGTCTTACCCACATGCGGAGACATTCACACACACACTTACACGCACCCACTTCGACAAACATCCAGAATGCACCTACATATGCATGCACACACTTTGCTACACCAGTGACAATGATGCTCAATGAAGGCAATTGACTAAACTCGGAAGATGATGCCCACTTTTCTGCCCGAGGCAGATCGAGGTGACACGCTGAGTCATACTTTGGCTCATTTCCTTCCAGGAGATAGGAGCGCTGCATGATAGCTTTTTGGTGAAGCCCTTTAAAGAAGGCGATGGATGACACTGTGTTGACGCAGCAACATGTGGTTACATTGCATTACCTGGTGTACTCTGATTAATTTCTTCCTCAGACAAATTGGATCTTTATCCTTCTCCCCTCCTGTCAGTGAGTCATGGCAGAATGTGATTGAATGTGAATAATGTGGGGGGAACATAAACCAGTGATAGGATTATAGACTCACTGTGGCCTTGTAACCTCAAGTTTTGTCTAGGCTGACCACTACTCTCCCTACTCATCACGCATCAGAGAAGTTTATTAGACACACACACACACACACTTGTGCATGCACATACACACACCTGACCATTTCATTATAGCAGGCAGTGGACTGATATCCATACAAAGCGACAGATGCAAGATGGAGCCATATAAGAGCTCATTGACCTCTGCCGTGTTCTGGGCACTGTGTTCGCTGGCGCAAATTACCCGTCCATCCATCCCATGCATCCTCCCAGCAAAATGAGACCGACTGTGGATCACCGCATCTCCTGCACAGATATAGCCCACTCCTGTCCAGAAATTTGAGTCCTTTCATGCGCGTGTGAGTGTGTGTGACAAAGAAAGAAATAACCACAGAGGAAGTGAGGGAGAGAGAATATGATATTCAACAGTGAATTCTAGTAAAAGACGGCAAAGCGAGGACACGTGTCTTTAGAGTGTCCTTTATAGGAACTTTTACTTTGAACTGAATCAAAATGTTTCATTTCTGGTATAATTGTGTGTGTGTGTGTGTGTAATCTTCTATCTTCATAAAATTATGTCTTCATCATCAAATACATGTCTCTTGTCTTCCACAATGATAATAAATCTTGGACTTTATTTGTAGATGTGTATGATTTAATATGTCTTTTCTAATGTCAAACAACTAAAAACTTCTAATTAGTGATAGCTAGCTAACTTTGTTAGAGTTAGCTTACCTGCTAAAATGCTACTGTTACAAGAGTTTATACAGTGATGCTACAGCAGTATGCAACAATATATAGATGATTAACATTTCCTGCACTGGCTGGTGCAGTTTTATGAAAATAGTTAGTAGCCTACTACATTTTGTCAGTTTTGGAGCTCCATACATTTGAAGTCACATAGATAAGAGAAAAACACCTTGCCCCATTTAATTACTCCAACAACTTGTTCCTGAAAAATACTTATGTCCTTTCATTTATCAAGTATTTACATTGATTTATTGTTTTTTTGGCATTTGTCTTGCTTGAAGAAAAGCTCTCAGTCTCTCCAGGGAGTGGTTAAATTTCACCATGCGTCTGTATTTTTTTATAGTTTAACCAGCCAGTTTGTCATTCCCTAACTCCCCTTGTTTGTTACATCAACCTCCTCGAAGTCAATCAAGCATAAATAGGTGTGCTGCTGTCAATATATATCTTATTTTTTATTCATTCAGCATTTCTGTTTGTCTCTCTTGCTCTTGTTTCCCACAAGTGTGTCAAACAGCCAGGGGGATTTCCTATGTTGCCACAGTGTGAAAAGGTCAGCACACACACACACACACACACACACACACACGTCATTACATGAACAGAGATCAAATACTTGCAACGTACTGTACATCACCCACAATCTTCTTTTCATGCAACACCCCCATTTTTCCTGCGTCTCCATCCTCCTTGTGTTCTTTTCTGTCTTTCGCTTTATCTCCCACTCATTCATAGAGTTTTCTGTTTGAACAGAAGGATTTCTCCCTCTCTGACGACAGCAGAAGACCCAGTGGTGAAGAGCATCAAAGTTTGTTTCATGTTGGGATGCGAACGCTGGCTTTTTATTAAGCTCTGATTGGCTTTAGAGGAATACACTGGGTATTTGGAAGACTGGTCTGTTTAAGTCAACTTACTTCTTAAGTAATGAGAACACAGACACTAGTCATCAGTGTGTTGATAGATCCATT
This sequence comes from Maccullochella peelii, assembly GCA_002120245.1. Classification (NCBI taxonomy): domain Eukaryota; kingdom Metazoa; phylum Chordata; class Actinopteri; order Centrarchiformes; family Percichthyidae; genus Maccullochella; species Maccullochella peelii. The sequence goes on along the minus strand of LKNJ01007905.1, from coordinate 17,264 downwards.
CATCTAAGCCAACGCTTTAGCAACATAATATCTGAAGTTAAGTAAAAAGACAAAGGTTTTAGTGTTTATGAATGTGATCTGTAAATTCAAACAAAATTTTAAAAAGAAGCATGCATGTAGCTAATAGAGATGTTTCTATTTCAGGTGAGATCTATTGCAAATCACAAATGTTAACCCTCATGGTGGCACCAGAAGAAAAGTCAGGGGATCACCAAAGTAATTTGGGTTCATCCTCTGAGAACCATAAATGTCTGTACCAAAGTTTGTCCCAATCCATCTAATGGATGTTGAAACTCTTCACTAAAAACCAGAAATGTCACCCTCATGGTGGCGCTACAGGTAAAGTCAGGGGATCAGCAAAGTCAGAGAGCTTCAACCTCTGGAGACCACAAATTGACAAAAATCATGGCAATCCAGCCAATAGTTGTAGAGATATTTTCAGTCTGCACCGAAGTGGTCCGACATTGCCATCCTAGGCTAAAGAATAAACCAGAACTTTATATTTCACACAGTGTTTTTAGGTACCATTTTCTAATAAAGAATAATTTACTAATGTTTTATTTATCAGTAATATTAACAACTTTGGAGTTGGTTGAGGTTGTAAAAACTCTCTTTGGCTGGTGTTTATCTTCCTCCAGAATCACACATGCTTTGTCTGTTTAGCTCTTTAGTTCATCACTATGACTCTGCAATAGACTGTTTGACCTCTTACCTTGTGAAAAAGAACATTTAGACCAAAATCTGTTTATTAACTACTTATTAACATTTACAATTACAGACTCTTGGTGTAATAACCCTTTCTTATTACTTATTAACATTTAGAACTGCAGGCAAAATGGCTTATTAGAAAGTGAGAACCCAACAACAACCCTCCTGTCTGCAGGTGCATAAACAGCAGCCAAAGAGATTTTTCACTACCTGGCAACCCAATGATTATCAATGGCCATAAAGCATTAGTACATTTTTTAACCATTAATATAACCATTAGTTACAACATATAAAGGCTTCACAAACAGTGAAGAATGAAAAAGCTGCTTTCATTTTCTTATTTTCAGAAAATCTAAATTGATCCGTCCTGTATCCTGAAGTGTTGGCATGGAGCAGCAGTGTTAATGATCTACAGGGAACACATGGGTACGTTTGAGGTACCCTGAGCTAGATGATGTGTGCACAACATTTAAAAGTCATCTGATTGCGAGATAAGAGGCTGGAACGACGTCGTTGCTTCTGCTGCGGTAATGATTTCGTCAATATCAATTGAGTACAGCGAACACAGTGCTATGGGCATAACAGATCGCCGATCGATTAAGTGACACACCACCAGTTACTTATTCGAAATCAAATGGGTGTTGGGTTATTAGGTATTAGGTACTGTATATCCTGTTAGATGCATTAGTTTGGTGTATTTAATTGGATAAAACGGAGTAAAAATCAGTTTAGAACAATTCTATAACAATTTAAGGAAAAGCTTCAGATATCTAAAAATATATATCTAGTCTAAATATATTAACAATGGATCAAAAACTATGTGTAATTTGAAAGTGGCTGTTCATAGTGACAAAACCAGAGAGAATTATCAGCCACTTTGCAGCTTTTTTTTGCAGCTTTACACTACTGTTTTGGTTCAGTCTCTCATCAGCCTCGTTTCCAGATGCAGTAGGCAGCTGTTTTCAGTGAAAGAAACACCTGTACACTACCTGCCGAGCATCATCAGATAAAGTTAGCAACTAGCTGGTGAACATGGTGGAGCAGTTAGCCGCTAAAGAGCCAGATATTTAGTGGAGACCAAAACAGAGCAAAAAGGAGAGCGAATATTAGACTTACATTTCTCAGATGGACACAAACACCACATTTTAAATGAATAATAATGTTGTTTCGTGTCTGCTCAAGGTGTAAATACGTTTGCCATTTTAACTTAAGGTGATAATATGTCAGTGTTTACAGCTAGATGTATTGCCCCCAGGTGGTAAAAAAAATCAATTCATCCAGGTTTAAAGAAACACAGCCCTCTCCTGATTAGAAAATCAGGGCAGCACGACAAGAAAAATGGACAGTGTCTCTATTCTCTCCACAGAAGAAACCTGCACAGCACACTAAATGCACAGACACTTTTCTAAACTTTAAAGATGAGAGATTTTCCCAAGACTTGTAAAGCCAACATCTGTCAGCTGACGCCACAATATCTGTGAAGCCTCTGGGCCCATCAAATATTGAAGCGAAGCGCATTAAAAATGCACGAGGTTAACAATTCTGTGTTGTTTCTCTGATCCTTCTCCAACTAATCATCTTTAAAGGACCCAGACAAGCAGCGCCTCACAGACATCCATCAACATCCACATGGTTCCCAATACAGTTTCACTCCTTCTATTACATTTTATGTCTCAAGGTAAACTCTTTGTTACTGATGTAGAGTAAATAGAAAACAAAAGGGTTTATAGCTTGTAAGGTGTGTTTTTTTAATTTGTATTATGGTAAAGGCAATATTGGAGGTACATTTCTACAGTTCCTTATGTGTTTGAAACTTCTTTCACTTTTCTCAGCATATTTCAAACAGCTGACACTGTGGCCATCTCTGTGATTATCGGTTCAAACTGCAGCTATAATTATACACCACTGCTTTTATGCATATTTAGACATTACACTTCATTACATGTACCCATATTAAGCTCCAGTTTTTCTGTATTAAATGCGGCCACAGTTTAATACAGTTAAACACTATCAGTTCTACCTTTTCTCTCATGCTGTATGTAATAGTGGAGGAGAATAAAAAACGTGCATTTGAAGTGCAAATCTACTCTCATCTCTCTCATCTCAACCATCTCCCCCCATGTCCCCACCTCTTGTCTTTTTCTCTCTCCAAGTCCATTTCCTTTTCCTTTTTTCGCTTTTCTCTTTCTCTCTCCCTTTGCAACAAAAGCTGTGAATAAAAACTCTAATGAAGACCAGAGAGACTTCATAGTCGCCCGTCACCGTAAAGGTCCGCAGGCATAAAGACAGAGTGACAGGGAAAGACTTTCAGCTAAGAATAAACTTCATTACCATGATGATTGTTTGACTTAAGAAGCCTTTTTCAAAGCTGGAGATACTTTTGATGTTGAAATTTCAACTGCAAGATCCCATAATGCAACTGTAGCAAATCACCTTCCACTATACGCGGACCCCTCTATCATACCGATCCCCCTGCAGCAGCCGAAACACTACCATATGCTGTTGTGATTTGTCTCAAGGCTGCTATATTTTGACATGTGGTGATGGTGGATGCATCCATCAAGCTGAACAGGACAGGGATTGAGAGATTAGAAGCTTTGCTGCTGTCCTCACTGTCAGCAAAGACAAGCGATGTGACGCTGTCTGGGGAAGCAGTACATTTTTAAAGATCCTGTTATGGATGAGGGTGTGTGTTGTTTACATACACGAACACACAGTGTTGAATCTTGCTGTAGCTCTCTCTGCGGGGGCTCGCTTCAGCAGTAAAAACGCTAATGATCAGTGGCACTATGATAACATCGCCGGCATGGAAATGCTCCAGGGTAAAAGTTAAAAATTTAAAATGTTGACACTGGAGTTATTCTTAATGGAAAGCAAAGATTGGGCTTGTGTTTACCCGTGGATAACAGTCGAAGCATTTGTTTGTTACCTACGTTTTTTTGGAAAAAGCGGAACTAACTAATGTCTGACATATTATCACCTTAAAAAGTTGTTATTGGGAACTTGATAGCAAACAATTGCAAATGTACACATCCTGAAGATACAGCACAACATTAGCATTCATTTGTAGGTTCTTTCCACTACAGGAACTTAACAACCCGTAACCTGGAGCTTCCCATAACCTGAACCTGTAAGAAAACTGTAAGGTCAAGGTTCTAGGTTCTGCCTTGTTTACTACTGTGTTTTACAAACCAGATCTTTTGGCATATACGTGAATGAAAAGGCAACACTGTGTGGAGACACCTGGACATTTTAACGCGCTGATTGGTAGTTGACAGGTCGGCTGCCCCATAGGACGCACTGCAAGCCGTACCGTCAAAAAACATCCCTCTGCTTGATTTTCTCCTGAATTAGAAGGTGGACATCTGTACATTTTCCACACTGTGCAACAATGTACAGTTTACACAGACAAATGCAGAAGATTACAGCAAAACACACATGTACACAGGAATTCTGAATTTGAGTATTGCCTGTATAAACAAACTTCCTTGCAGTGCTTATCTGAATATATGTCCTGTGTTATTAATTGTAGTGTTTGCCATGTTGCAAACCAGCTGTTGCATTCTTTCCCTCTGAGAGTACCTAGAACGTGGATTTAATACCACCTCCTGGAGAGTGACGAAATTTAGATTCAGTACAGTTGAAACAAATATAGAACTTGACAATGGCTACTGTAGTCCTGTAGTGGAAAAGGCCTCATGTTTCTTGGCCACCTGTAAATCCAATATTCACTCTTTTTTTTGCTCTGTTTTGGTCTTCAACAACTTTTAAGAAGAGTATTTGGCTCTTTAGCTGCTAAATGTTCAACTATGTTCACCAGCTAGTCGCTAACTTTGTCTCACTAACTTTGTCTCGCTAATTTTGTCTCGCTAATTTTTTGTCTCGCGAACTTTGTGTCTCGCGAACTTTGTCTTGCTAACTTTGTCTCACTAACTTTGTCATGTTTGGTGCTGAGCAGGTAGCTATGGGTTTATCGGAGCTTTTATGTTGAAAAGAAGTTGATAAGAGCTGAGTTTGTGAGCCAAACTCCAAAAAACACCCAAACCAATAAACTAAAGCAGCTAAAAAGTTTGGTTTGGTCTCTACCAACTCTTTAGAAAATATGTGACTTTATAGCTAATAAATGCGCATGTTTCAGCAGCTAGTCGTTAACATGGTCTGTCTGCCATTTGGTGCTGGGCAGGTAGCGTGCAGTTGGTTTATTACAGATATTTCACTGAAAATACAGCTACCTGCTGTGGCTGCAAACGAGGTTGATGAGAGCGGTGAAAGTGAAGCTAAACTTAGTCCCATAAGGCCCATAAGGCAAGGCAAGGCAAGGCAGCTTTATTTATATAGCACATTTCAAACACAGAGGCAATTCAAAGTGCTTTACATGGGCAAAGAAAAACATTAGAAGAAATAAAATCAGATTAAGAAAAAATAAAATGAAAGATACATAAAATCAAATAAAATACAGTTACAGTGCAGCAAAAAGATGTAGTGGCCAGTGCAACAAAGGAAATAAGATTGCATTAAAGAAATCAGTCATTAGACTCATGGGTTAATAATATTCCCAATTTTATCAGTTCTTTATAATTTGTCTTTTGTTACTAATTCTTAAATGTTCTGATTTTTGCAGTGGAATATGAGTAAGGACCGTCCTGTAAAACCAAACAATGAGCTGAAAGACGTTATAGAGCTCTGTATGGCTGAGGGAAAATTGCAGTCAGGTGATAATTCTCTGTGAGATTGTTATGAGCACCCAAAGCTTTCATGTTACACATAGTCAAATCAATTGTTAATATAAAGATATTGATTAGTGCAGCTTTAATTCTTTACCAACACATTGATTGTGATTCAAAAAACTTCAGCTCAACCTTTTTTGAATGTTCTAAAACCAAACATTGTTTTTACATCAGCTTGAGGTCTGCATAGCACTGCTTTATTGGCACATTGCTGCCGCCTATTGTTGCTATGCATAGCCTCACTCTGTCATTGACAGAAATAGGACATCCTTTCAGTTTTAAGATAACAGAAGTCGCTTTCACGAACCTCTTTTCACAGCAGACAGAATCATTTGTACCAGACACACAAATATGGGGGACGTTGATACTCTTGTCATATTTCGGCAAAAGTCACTAATGGGACAAACTTACAAAAAGACACAGTTCTTTGTTCATTAGTGTGTTGTACTGGCAGTTCACTGTGACAAACAGGAAAGGTGAAGAAAAAAGAACAAAACAACAGGGTGGGATGGAGGGACGGACGGACACTGTGCCAGACAGAGAGATGTCATCATCCCCTCTTTCTAATTAACAGCCTCTCAGACAGACAGATTGCAGATTGAGTTTGGTCTTAAGTGCTTCAGCGTCAATTTCCTCCACCTTGTCCTACATGGGCTGATAATCAGGACTGTTGAACATTACAGTACAAGGCTTCCACTCAAATGACAAGCAATCTGTCTAGAGTGGCATTTCCCTGCAAAATAACACAAACCATTTAAGGCATTTACTGTATGTCCTCTTGATTTATTCAGCAACTTATGTTATGTGTGTAGAAAGAAGCAGTGTCCATTCCCAAACTACAACAGGACATCTGGGGACAACTTACAGATGATTATTTTCCCAGAAATTAATGATCCAGTTTACGCTGAAATAAACCTTGATCACTGAAACATCCAGCTGTTCATTGAAACCATTAGGATTTGTACAAAATTAATTTAATAAATTATTGAGGATAAAATTATATCTAATAACGATGTAGTTGAGTGTGTGATACAAGTCACTGTCTCTGCGAGTGATTTCACTCATGCTGTTCGTGGTCCATTACTGTAATATGAGTCAACTGAATGGGTCAAAGTAGAGAGCATGCTGCGAAATCTGTTGTGTTTGATTTTGCTACTCTGAGATGCAACACATCTAGGAACTCAGTGACCTTCAGAATTAGCAGAGCCTTTTATACCAGTAAGTTGAACCAAGAATATCACGTTAAAGATACGTAGGATGATTTATTTAAAATTATTTAGGGCAAAATGCCTCAATAGCAGATGACTATTTTGATACAAGTTACAAAGCGCTTCACTAGGCCTGCAACTAACATTGTACTAATATTTTTATTATCAATTAATCTGTTGATTATTTTTAGCCATGGTAGTGGCATGGCTTTAGGGATGACAATGTCAGTCTGGTGGTCTGTCAGTCCACCACTTTGGTCCAGACTGAAATATCTCTACAACTATTCGATGGACTGCCATGAAATTTTGTACAGACATTCATAGTCCCTAGAGGATGAATCCTAATGACTTTGGTGATTCCCTGACATTTCATCAAGTGCCACCATCAAGTCCAATTTTTGTCAAAAATGTATCCAATAGTTTGGACAAATGTCATTCTCATCAGCCTCAGCTGTACTTTGTCTTTAGTGCTAATTAGTGCTGTTGTTAGCATGTTAGTAATGTTAGCATGCTAAACTAAGATGGTGGACATGGTAAACATTATACCTGCTAAACGTCACCATGGTAGCATTGTCACTGTGCATGTTAGCTCAAAGCACCACTATGCGTAAGTACAGCCTCACAGAGCCGCTAGCATGGCTGTGATTACTTGATGTTTAGTCCATAAAATGTCAGAAAATAGAGAAAAATGCTCATTCAAACTGCTAGTTTTTCCAACCAACAATCACAAAAATCAAAGACATTCAATTTACAGGGATATGAAACAGGGAAAGGCAGCAAATCCTCATGATTGAGGAGCTGGAACCAGAGAATGTTCAGCATTTGTTTGTGATAAATGACTTGGACGATTGACCAGTTGTCAAAACTGTTGAAGGTTAACCTTCTGTTGATCGACCAATCAATAAGTTGAGATAACCATTTCAGCTGTACACTTCACAAAAAACAAAAATTAGCAGCACAAGACATAAAAGCAAGTATAATCATACAATATTACATAAAATCAGCAAGAGTGAATAAAAATCTGATCACAAAAAAGGGAGGTTAAAGACAGCATTTTCATTTTCAATTTAACAGCATTTAACCAAATTGACCCATTTTACACTCTTCCACAGACCTAAAAATCATCTCTTTCGAAGAGGTTTTCTCACAGCGACAGAAGCTTCATTAGTTCTTCAAGGAATTTTGTGGCGTACACCCCCCTAACTGTTGTAGACGGAGCCATCTGGGAGATGGGCGGCTTGGCTCCTCTGAGATCGTCTGCCAAGCTTTAGCGCAGCCTCTTGCATTTGGCTTCTTCTCTGTGGGATTCTCTGTAGAATCAGGTTGCTTTTTCTTCTTTTATTTATTTATTTATTTATTTTTATTTTGGCACCCTGTGGACCACATGGCTGACTAATGGGATGCCTGTGCAATGGTTAATGGTGACTCTGCAGAAGAATATATCTCCACTATGAGCCACCCTGCGCCCACTTTGCATGAAAACACAAATGGAGGCTTTTACAATGACTTCCTTACTTTTGACCTTTGGTTAATGGTTAATGGTCTTCCTTTATTTTAATTTGACTTTTGACTCACCTCTTAAGGTAATAAGATGAAAGATCATTGTCAATTTTGCTTTTTAGCCAGAATAACACAATATATCCTAAGGTGAAAAACAGCCCTGTCCACTCAGCTTATTGAGCTCATTTTTCTAATGCTTTGCCACTTTTTTGCTAATTATCCAACAAATGCGATGTCGCATTCTTCACTGTCAAGCCACGAACAAGGCTCATGTACCAAAAAATAACACAAATCCAAGTGCTGGGTAAAATAATGGCTTCAACTGGTATTTACAGAGAGACAAAGTGCTGCATGAAGTTCATGTTCTTAGAACAGATCCCATTTGAAGACTGACAATAAACAAAATGTGGTGGATATCGGGAAGCAGTTGAGCAGCTGATCTCATGTTGTCAAACCGAACTAATTAGATGCTTCCTGGTAAGTGAGTACATACCATCATTTAGACAGAGACAGAGACAGAAAAGAGAGAGAGGGAGAGAGACATAAAGACAGAGAGAAGTGAGAGAGGAACTAGACATTCTTAAATGCTAATACGTGAACAGGGTCCAGGTGCACAGGAGACAGGCAGAAGAGGTACCATCTGCTTATCCAGACAAGGCATGCCAAATATGAAATATTCATTATGATTCATAGAGGCACACAAGCATACCATGCATGCTGTATTTCAATAGGGCCTGAGGCTGTGTACATCCATATGCAATAAGCTGGGAGCTGGATGTACCTGTCAGCATGTGTGTGTGTGTATGTGTGCGTGTGTGTGAGAGAGCGGTAGCATGTGTGCCCACATAAATGACTATCTGGACTGCAGTGTGGCTGTTGTCATGGCCGTGTGACTAATTCCTTCATGTCAGCTCTGATTACGATCGTTTAGCGTCGGACCTGTGCTATCTCAACAAGGTGATCGTGCTGTTGCAGCGAAGGAGAAATGTATAAAACAAGTGTCATTGTTTGTTTGAATCTCTTAAACCAATCCGACTCTTCCAGGTTGGGTCTTAACTGGGTAAGACTTGCTTGTCTGTGATTTTGTAATAATGTCTTAATAATTTTCTTGGATGTTTCCTGGAAATAAATGTGTAATTTGTTACTTTTATTATAGATAATATAATGTAGATACAGCGTTCACTTGGTACATTTCAAATGATTTAATTCCAAGTAATTGCTAGAGAGTATTTTAATAGCAGGCTAGCTCAACATAAAATGAAAAATTTGTCTACAATTTAATATATATAGAGTAGTTTTCATAATAAATGAATCGAAATGACTATCTAAGCACTGTGTCTCTGTTTTCCCTGTAATTAGTACCAAATTAAACTGTTCTTCCCAGGATATTAGCAGAAAATTACAGACCCAGACAATAAAGTGTTTCCGTTCACTGCACTGTGCTCATGAAGCTGAGCGGCGCTGAGAGAAATGTTATTGAGGGACATTTTGCACACGGCTAATTGTACTGTAAGAATGCTGCTTTTTGAACATTTTTCAGATTTTCTCTGAGGAACGGGAGCCTTGAAAACAACAACAGAAATTGGGAGGAGCAACACAATAGAGGTCCACATCTGGTCAGTGAGATGGAGGGCCAGTGGGATCAGAGCCATCTGCTCTGAACATAAAGTACAAGGCAGTAAATTGTAAAAAACAATCTTCATCACTGACTATCACTTGTTGTTTCTATCTTATGTGCTAATTGCAGCACTTGCACATCCCTTTTCTTTGGTTTTCTGTTAATGCTGCATTCTGTTTAGACAAGATGGATATCGCCACTGTAACTAACGGTCCACTTCTTCTCTTTATTCCCTTCAAAGCAGAAATAAAAGTTGATACTTGAGTAAGACCTGTCAGACAACAGGTGTTTAAAACAGCAAAGACTGTATGAGGCTTTCATCAAGGTTACAGATGGACACACTACTGTGTTGTATTACTAAGTAGCAAAGTACACATTTATAGATTTAAAAATGTCAGGGATTATTAGTTTGAATTGTTATCCAAGCTGTCAATGGTCTTCTCCATTAAAGGGGCACCCCATAATTTGAATTTGTAGTAGTCATTGGGGTCTACTCAGCCTGTGAAAACAGCTGTTTAATTTGAGATTGAAAGTTCTTGACCATGGAAACAGTCACAAGCTCCATTTAGCAGCTGTTCATGAGCTTTCAATCATATCACCCGATCTTCATCAGAAAAAGCTTTTTTTCTTTGGTTGTCATGTAGTTGTAGATCCATTTTCTGTGGATCACCCTGTGGTGACTCTTTCCAAAGTCAAGAATGAATTTTCAATGTAAACTTTCAAGCCAACGTGGACAAGAAGTCCTTAAAGTGCTCAGAAAAATGGACATTTGAACATGTACACTCGCATGACAAGCTTGAAGGCTGTGAATCCTTTAACAGGAAGTCTGCGTTATTTAGAGGGTCATGGAGTTTGAAAGACCATGCATCCTTGCCTCCCTACTAATTACTATACATCACACGTTCCGTCTTCTTTATGCAAAAGAAGCAGGGTGCCTGAGTCATTATAAACAGTCAGCTAGACCTGCTGAAGTATCTCTGCGCTCAGGACTGAATATCTACCAGCTTCAGGTGTCATGCTGTGAACCTGGCCCCCAGCAAAAAGAGAGAAGAGGGAGTCATAAAGTATCACATTATCAGAAGTACACACACTTTGTTTCCCACCTCAAATAGACCCACTTCACCAAAATCCCCCTGGATGTCATCTGGGCTCTCACCACCACCCACCAAAATCTTTTGGATTTGATAAGCTGAATCGGTGCTAGTTAGATACGCTAATGGTTTCCAATCACTCTGAGTTCCTCAGCTGACACCTGTAATCTACCTCACCACCACACACCAAAGCTCTCTCTATCCCACTCTCTCTCTCTCTCTCTCTGGACAGTGCATGTCTTCCTGTGGAGTCCACTTGGACGCGTTTCTTCTGGTAATTGCCAAATTCGTGTCACATTACAGCTCCGAACTCTCGCGGAGCCAATGGCTGCCAAACCCCACTAACGCCTAATGAATTATACATCCTGTGGCAGAGAGAGAGGGGGGCAGAGACAGACGAGAGGAGTGTGTGTGTGTGTGTGTGTGTGTGTGTACGTTCGAAAATGATTAAATCCCCTGCTGTCTTCAGAATTCTACAAGTGTTTAGAAATGGATGACAAGCCAAGAGTGCGATATAAAGAGAGGAGAGAGAGAAAAGTAACCTTGTATGAGGAGTTTAGATGACTGACACTAATTTCTTTGCTAACATGGGTGTGAGACATGCAAAAAAACAACAAAAAAAAACACGTCAGGATGTTTTGCTCATTGACTGTCTGTTGCTCATTCAAATTCAGCAAAGCTGGCAGGAAAATACTGCGTTACAGACCGACAGTGACATAACAGAGCAGTCGCAGGCTGTTTATCTGCTGCAATCACACCAGTTTGTTTTCTCTGGGCCAAACCTGAGACAGTTTACATGTTGTTTCTTTTTTACATTCGTACTGGTCAGTTACACAAAGCAAAGTTTTAGGACAACAGTGACAGAGAGTGAAAACAAATAGTCCCTGCAGCTTTAACTGAGCATGATGGGATTTGGCTTAATTTACTTTCTCTGCTCTTCATGTTTGTAACAAGCATTATTTACATTTTTTGCACATGTATACCGCTACCATAAACTGGACGATGAAGCTGATCAGACAGGTTGTAAACAAACCCCAATGTCAACCAAACTTTTTTTGCAAGACAAAACAAAGACAAATGCTAATATTGCTGTCTGCTGTAAACATGCCCTGCAGTTTTCAGCCTCATCATTTCCATCATCACTAAAAGAACTGATGGCCAAAACTATGAAAATAATAAATAATGGAATATGATCATATGATGATCATTTGGTTCTTTCTGTTATGTAAAGCTTTCAAAGTAGAGCTATTAGATATCAGATGTCAGGATCTATGGACTTTGTCTACTTTGGTCTTGTCTCATGTTTCCACTGTGTTCCTGCCCTTGTGTCTCTGCCCTTGAGTGTTTTCACCTGTCCCCTGTTACTCACCTGTGCCTGATTTCGCTCGTTAGCCTTTCCCTATTTATGCCTGTCCTTTTCCTTTGTTCTCTGTCGTGTCATTGGATCTGTTGTTGGATGTTTAGTGTTCAGTGTTTCCATGTTCCTGAGTCTGTCAAATAAGGATAAATGAACCTATAAATTGCTTTCACCTCTGTGTATGTCTGCGTTTGGGTCCAACTCCTACACCTGCTGAACCCGCACAGTGAAATCAGATGTGTTTTGGGGTTGTGTGCCGTTTCGTTTTCACCTGTAACCAACTGCAGTGCAGTTTTGTTGAAAAAGAAAATCACTGACGCTCATTTTGAGCATCCTGATGCTGTTATTCGGTACCACCTGAGTTCAAATAATGTTTTCACCTGGACAAACAAACCAGAGTAAACACTCCCACATGGTGTACCTCCACAGATAAGCACTCGGCATTATGCACTTCCTTCAGCAAATGAAGAGACCATGTGACATGAGGTGATCGATATTTGGTTAAGATTGTGTTTGATATTTACAACAGCAGCGATCAATAGAGATTATGTGAGGCAGTTTTATTTCTGGCTTCCCTTGGTAAGAGATAATGATTGTTGATTATCTCCTTTTATTGGCCCATTCCTTCCTGTATCACAGATATCCACCTACAGTACAACGCCTCACGTGCATAAGCGTGCACCTTGTATACGCAAACATACAGCATGTGTTTATCAGTCCGAATGACAATCATGGCTTGTGTTTAATACTTAATGATTTGTTGATGTGAGTTATGGAGCTGCATTAAAAACTCCCACTCTTGGACTAGAATCAGAATCAGAGCTACATTTACATCTATGTGATTTTTGGCAGTTTTGGAGTGGTGAACGAAAAGCAAATTAAAAAGGCATTTCTTTGCATTCATTTGTTGTTTTTTTCTTAAAAATACATAACTTGTACTAAATTGACCGTTTGCTAAACCCCGCCTTTGACTGTCCAGTCTTAGCGACCCTAACTGGGCACAGCAGGTCTTTCCTCTTGTGATGTTAAAAGTGACACTTACATTTTACCTCGTCATAACATTAGCATAACACACTGTCTCTTTATTCCCTCTCTTTATTATTATTATTATTATTATTATTATTATGTCTTCTACATGGATCATTAACTGGTGAGAATGCTTTTTGCATGCAACTTTAGCCTCAAGCTGTGTTCCAAATCACTCACTACTCCCTATATAATTTCACTCAATAGTGAGCAGTAAATTGAGATTTATCATCATTTTGCGTCATCGCTGACAGCTGTGGAGTCGCACAACTGTCATTTTTGCATCTATAAAATGCAGCACATTGCATTGTAGGATTGTTAGCAGAAAGTAGTGTACATGCCATGGACATTACTTTTTTTTGTTACATTGTGGAATTTTTGAAGGCACTATATAGTGGATATACTGTGTATATATAGTAGATATATTTACACGAGTCAGCTGGAAACATTAAGGCTGCTGGAGACAGCGAGCTCAACCAACTCGTGGAGCTGACGTTAGCTTGATTAGCTAACTAGCTACACCTGATCAAATCTGTCAGCGACAGTCGTCTTTCTAGACTACATAGAAAAGAGCCCGCTATCTCTGTCTGAAATCAAGTTTGTTTCAAAATGACAAATAAATTCGGAGTGGTGCCCTGTGACAACAGAAAGCTTGACAGGTGTAGCAACAGTAATTATGGCTTAGTGAACGGTCAACTGTTCCTGAGGAGCTAGAAAATGACACCTTGAAGACTAATGTCAACCTGAAAACACAAGCTGTAATCTAAACGCTGCACCTGTGGACCTGATAGCAGTGAACTCTTGGGGTGTTCTCATTCAACTGCTTCTTCTTAGCGTGAAAAACACCTAAACAAGAGTTTTCACTCTTTGCCGCAGGAGTTTATTCATTTTGACAAGAGGACACAGCACCCAGCACGCAGCCCCTGTTTACTCCCCCAGAAAATAAATGTCACCTGCAAATTTTGCTGCAATTTTTCGCCCAATAATGGGAGTTATGGTGTGTGTGTGTGTGTGTGTGTGTGTGTGTGTGTGTGTGTGTGTGTGTGTGTGTGTGTGTGTGTGTAATTTGCACTAGTCAAAGCTTATGAGCCAAACAGGTCAGATGATGTTAACCCTTGCTTATTAAGTTTTAAATTCACTCTTTTGTTCCTACACTACTCTTAAATGTATGGTCATCATTAGTCCTGTTTTTTTTAATACATATATATTTCAGTGTGAGCATTTGGTGAAAAGATTGTTTAATTTATCTCTTTGCTGAATAAAAAAGTAATTTCTGTTACATGGCTATTGCAATGGAGCTGGTTTCTAAGTAAACAATAAAGTCGTCACGGATATCTTTACCCTGTGTGATGCCTGTTTGCTCAGTGGGAGTAACCTATATCCACTCTCCTCTGTCAGCACTGACACACCACAGGATCATTTATAATTCAGCACAGAGACCAAGTAGAGCCAGAGGAGGATGAACTTTTTTCTTTTTTTCCTTCTTCGCCTGCAAGCCTTTCACTTTTTTGTCCCTCACGTCGCCTCATCATCGAAAGCTTTAGAAATGTGCCGTGATTTAATGAACCCTCATCAACTTAAGTGGATGCAAAATATTCACACACGTTTAATGTAGCCTGCTGACTGCACACACACACACGCATGCATATATACCAGGCAAACACAAATGTGCACAATGACATACTTGCATGCTGAATTAGGCTTTAGGTAGAAGTTGCTTCTTTCTCTGTAAGTCCATAATTGGGACATAGCCTGCGTATTTGAAACAGCAGCTCTCCTTGGTTGGACATCTTGTCTAACCGCCTGCCTAAGAAGTATTGATCAGCTAGTTTCACTGAGCGCTATTCTTCATCTAAAATGGCGGTTAGTGGTATCAAACTGCAGAGAATGAACCACACATGTATTTTGGTGAGTTGCAGGCCAAAAGATCTTGATATTTATTTATAAAAAGCAAGGCGCGCGCGCGCGCACACACACACACACACACACACACACACACTCTGATGCTCGTATTTATTTGGACAGTCCACAGAAACAACAGCCAGTGCTTCCTTCATCAGGGTTCTGTCCCCAGATACAAAGGCTTTTCTAAATAAGAAAGTGCTGCTGTTATACAACAAGATCACGACATGCAGGCGCAGTTTGCAAGAATGTAGCCGAGGGCAAAAACCTGGCTGCTTGGTGCAAGTAGAAATATAAAATCCATACTGCTGCGCCTAAATTCTATTCTATCTGTATACAGGTTTTTCTGGCTCAGTAGCACATTGTAGCATTGATTAGCACAGGTTTTCATGTCAAAGACCCCCAGATAGATGAGATTTCTACCATAGACCCCCAGAGTTTTGTTGCCTGTCATTAATAACGGTGGAAACAAAATCAGTTTCTTCAATTTATGACATGATGTGATTTGACTGCTGCAGAAGTCACAAGTAATACATGTAATAACATTTGCAAGTGAGTGAGATTGTAAGCAGCAACAAGGCAATGTGAGGACAACAAAGACTGAATCAACTTGACCTCTCATCAGAAGTGTCACTCTCTTTTAGTGCTAACCTCTAACAATAACAACATTAAACTGATCCTCATATTGTTGAGGGGCCCCACTTGAAGCGTATCAAGGTCTGAGCCTGGTTGACGACGATATGAAACCTTTAAATAGACCTTTCCTGGCCTTTATTCTTGGCTGGTTCTATACAAATTGTATCATGCTACAAGTTCTAGCATGATATAACCTATTTTCCATTTGATTGATGTTAATGGATGTTTAAACACCACCGCGGGCTGTAATTTTCCTCGTTTTCTCAGAACCACTTTCCCCTTTTTTCACCACTGTCCTTTGACAGTACGGGAACTTGAGCCGGAGCATTAACACCGACACCCTGCTGAAGATCTGAGCTAACAGGTTACAGATTCAATTCAGCTGATATGCTTTAACATACAGGCAGGGGATGAATTACATTTGAAAGAATCTGGAGTTGCTTCCATGCAAGAGTGACACATGAAACAATTAAGCAATAAATGGCCTATCACAATCTGTGTGAGATGTATATAAATGCTGAGCTGGCCCGGTTCACCTCAATTTTGGATTAAGGTGGCTAATAGAAAAGATTTAAGTGACTTTGAAAAGGGTTCATGAGCGGGGCAGATAGGAGCTTCAGTCACAAAGACTGCTTGACTGACTAGTTTTTCAATAGGAAAATAGACTCAGTGGGAAAAGGAGGGGGTATATTAGAAAATAACACACTGTGTTGTCCTGCCACATTGTAGGGCCAGTGTATTTCTAGCTGATCTGAACGGCCACACTCGAAGGTAAAGTGAAAAACCAGCCTTTATAGTATATAGTATATACTATAGTATATGTATAGCATAATATATATTTTCAGACAGTCTCTCCTGGAAGGCTTTCATAGTGTTGCACTCAGTTGTACACACGAAAAGTGCTCGAAAAGGTTGTGTAAAAAGTGAAAAAGAGAGAAATCCACTCAGCAGGCCCATCGCTACGTGCTGTGGGTGTGAATGTTGGATTGTCGGTTTTGCAAAGTTACAGAAATTGTGGGACGCCCGACATCGTAAAGGTGTGGAAGGAGAGGGTTTCAAACACTATTTAACTATACGACAACCAGTTCAAAGCATTACTACGAACACCAGTTGGGAAGTGTTTATTTGTAAAATTGCTTTACATTTGTCCAAACTGGTTGGCATTTGTATTTGACGATGAATTTGTGAAATTACTCACAAATCCACATACACATTTGTAAATCTGGTATGAAACATGCATTTATTACCAATATCGAGAGTGATTCCTCTCTCCACACAGACTGACTGTTTCCAATGGTGTTCAGCTGCAGTTTTTACAGGAACATGAGAGAAAAATGTATTAACTGTGTTCACTAATGGATTTCCAAGCCGTCCATCTGATAATGTAGAAATCTGTATTAGCTCCCTGGTTAGCTGTTATGGTTTTGGTCCCCGGGTGCTCTTATTTTGAAGTTTTGTCTTGTGTCCCGCCTCCCGTCTCAGCCCTCAGTG
>LKNJ01007903.1:0-10630 GCA_002120245.1 Maccullochella peelii | reverse complement strand
GAGAGAGAGAGAGAGAGAGAAAAGTGGTGTGCTCTTGGTCTCCAGCGCTATCAGACAGACACATTACTGTGGCAACACCACAGCCTGTCTGGGCTTTAAATATTTAACACTGGTCTGCCTTTGGGGAGGGCTCTGTCAACGTTGCTCGGAATTCCTCACACACGCACACATATATAAAACGAGTGCGCACACACAAACACACAATTCTTTCAGACAGGCCCAGACAGACACTTAAACTGTAGATAAGAGTTACATGCACTTACATATGTACTGTCTTCTCCCCTGCCCCACCCACTCCTCTCTCTGCCTCCGTCTCTTCCACACCCAAGCAGCGTCTCATCCCCCTCCCCAGGAGAGCCCACCCAGACAGTCACCTGGTACTGTGTCTGAAATTGCGATGAATACTGGACACACGCCACCTGTCCCTACACTGTTTGAATGCCTCGTGTGTGTGTGTGTGTGTGTGTGTGTGTGTGTGTGTGTGTGTGTGTGTGTGTGTGTGTGTGTGTGTGTGTGTGTATATAGAGTGCGAGTGTGAATGTTAGTAGAAAGTTGGTGGCCCTAGAGACACCCCAACAGCCTGTGTGTCAATTTTGCTACAAGAGTGTGAATGTGTGGGTTACGTTTTAATAGTGTGTATGAGAGAGATACAGAGAGTGTTAGTTTGTAAGTGTTAATGTCACCAAGTGTCAGTATAAGTGCCAGTACACGAGTATTAATCCCTTTGGTGAAGTGTGTGTGTGTGTGTGTGTGTGTGTGTGTGTGTGTGTGTGTGTGTGTGTGTGTGTGTGTGTGTGTGTGTGTGCGCTAATCTAGTAGTTTTACTTTTGCTGCAATTGATACTTCAACCCCTCCCCCGAACAGCTATTGTCCAATCACAGTTTAGCAACTGCAACTAGGCACTGTCGAACTTTGGATTTTTATTCATGTTGAAGCGATGTGCATGGGGCTCTAGTAAGAGCAACTTAGCAAGTTAATGCACCCGCCCTTTTTTTCATTTGTTCCATTTACGGTTGTGTCTCTTAACTTCCGGCTGTATAAAAACCCTTTTCGCAGAAGACATATTGAGTTGTCAAAGCAAGGAAAGCACAAGTAATCATTAATTAATAACATTAATGATGGCTGCATTCCAGTTCCAGGGCTCTGCTATTGTGCATGCTCACTCACTGACATGACTTACTGGGATACTTAATGGATTGGAGTCATTGTTAATGTTATTATTTACACTTGTGCTTTTCCTGCAAAGTCAAAATGTCTGCCGTGAAAAGGGTCTATTGCTGGCTATATTAAATACAAGTAAAATGTATTGGTTCTGATCGGATCACACAGTCTACTATACATTTTTGAGGAGGTCATATGGCCTGACAACACCACAGATATCGGCAACGTTAACTAGCTTATAACTAAGTTAGGTCTTAAGCTGCAGATGTCAATCTACACAATGTGACACATTCCAAATCCAGTGTAGACACAATAATGGAGTTAGAGCACTTCCTTGTTGGTGAAACGCATGGTCAATAGCCTGCACTGACAGTTGTTTTTTTTTACCTTTCCAAAACCAAAAACATAAGTGCACAAGTGTAAGAAATTGATTAAATGGTGTTTATCTGCTCTAAAGTCAGCTATAATTGTTAGCATGTCTGGCTAACTAGTAGTTCCGTACTGTGTGGGAGTTGGTCCTGGATGCTATCAGAGTTTAGGGTAATTTTAGCAACTCTGTCCTGCTTTGTGTTTGATTTGGGGAAGTTTACACTCCAGCAACCCCAGCTAACATTAACTGAGATAGCGTAAAGTTATGAAAAATGCTGTGCTTTACTTTCACACCTTCTGCATGGATCATCAGCCTGTGAGAATGCACTTTTAGCCTGGGACGTGCAGCTTTAGCCTCAATCTTTTAGCACAATATCATATATGCTACATACATTAAGTGCATGTTTAAGATCCCTTTTAAAAGATTTAAAATGAGTCAACTGGAGACATTAAGTAAGCTAGAGACTGTGTTCAAACAACTCACAGAGCTAACATTAGCTAGCTAGCTACAGTAGAGTAGTTAATCTGCAACCACTGTCGTTGTAAACTGCATATGCGCTGTAGGAGAACGGAAAGCTTTAGCAACAGTAACTAATGGGGGTTAGCAAGAAGTCAGTTGCTAATATAATGATGCAATAAGGTAACTGTGTGTGAGTGAAGCTAAAATATAGAAGTGACAGTGTGAGCTTAAAGTAAATTGCCTTTTTTTTAGTTTATGCAGAAATGCATCAAAGTCTTGATGCGGATGACTCAAAGGTGTGTGTGTGTGTGTGTGTGTGTGTGTGTGTGTGTGTGTGTGTGTGTGTGTGTGTGTGTGCGCGCGCGCATTAAACTGAGGCATGTGTCACCGGTAGAAGCTGTGGTGTTATCAGGAGCAGAGGGAGGAAGTGAGGCGTGAAAACACAGCTGACACCCGGCTGACCTTTACTGAACTTCATCGAGAAGTGACACCACTTCCACCCGTACACAACAAAGTAACAAAGTTTGAGTACTCTAACCGGACCGCTGAACCGGTGACACACTACAACCTGGACATGACGTCCTTGGAGAGGGTTTTGCCACAGAAGTCTAAGTGGAAACAGCGTCTTACTGCAATGCTGTGGCTGTTTCAGGAGCTTAGTGTGTTAGGTAGATTGACAACTAATACAGAGGTGGATTGCTTTGCTTGTCGTTCACAGGGAAATGTGAATAGTTGTGTTTGTTTCAATCTGTTACTTTTCAATTTTGGAAACTAACGAGAGCTGGTGGAGAAAAAGAAGCAGCGAGTAAGATCAAAGGACACTCTAAGGTACAGATAAAGTACATCTGAAGTATAGGTATGTAATCGGGGTATTTCATTTGTCACTTCCCAGAGGAATATAAGGATTTCACTAGTTTTATCAGGCGCCAGAAATGTGCCACAAATTTAGGCATTCAGCTGTTGTATTGTTTTCTACATGACAGTGACTTGAGGTTATCTACCGGCTAGAAGGAATGTCAGCATCTGTATGTGAGTCATCAATCATGTCAAAAGGTTCAAGTCTTTAACACTGGACTTGATTTCTTGACATTAAAGTCTTTCAGCTGATATTCCACCAACAATAGAAGTGCATTAACCCTTGCAATCCAAGGCTTTTTTCGCCCATTTCTTCTCGGAAACAACATTGGGCAATTGGGTGCTTTTGTTTCTTTGCGATTCTGTACCATTAGAAATGGTCTTAATCAGTTAGGATTTACTTAGCGGTGCGATTGTTAACCACAACCAAATGAATTCCTTTCTTTATGAAAGGGACCTCATGCATAGATGATTGCACAAAAAAGTATTTTTCATAAATACAGAGAATTACACACTTTAAAAAGCAAGAGTAGTTACCCACATCATTAGAAAGTGTTGATCCAATGTTGATATATAACTGGTAGCAGTGAAATGTGTTTTTATTACTGCTCTATTCAGCACTGACTGAATTGGATTTTAGATGCAATCTGCATTCATTGGTTACATTTTAGTGACAACAACAGGCATATTATCCCTGCTTTTTGTCCTTCCTGTAAACCACCTACTACTGCAGCAGTTGTCCCATCTGCATTACAATGACAGAGAGAAAAAGAAATCTGTCTTACCGTTGGCAACAGCTCGAAGCTTCTTGAGCAGTTTCACATGGGAGTCTGGCTTGACGGTGGTGGTGACGTGAGGCTCACACCCTGCAGTGTCTAGCAAGGTATAGTAGTAGAGCAGGCGGCCCATGTCGGTTCCCACCACAGTAGGCAGAACATATTTGGTCATGTGGCTGTAAAAGGCCTGAGGGTTACACTTCAAAGTGTCAAACAGACCGAGGGACTCGCTTCGGGATTCAATATCCTTGGTGGAAAGGCTGGGTGAGAGGAAAGAGGAGGAACACATGAGAAGATAATAAAACCACGAGTGTATGTAACTGAATGTTTTTGCCAATTCCACATGGAACGCAATAATCCATAAAGTTTTCATAGTAATATAAACACACAACAATAATCCATCCTATCCCAAGTTCAAAGCTTTTACATTTGCTGTTGTAAGCGGCTGCTGTGTGAGATATGTCATCCATTGGTACACAGAATGAGAAACACTTCACAGTAAGTTTCTGGCATCAGAAACAGCAATTTGTTAGAAAGACACAAATTAAGATCTAAGTTGTTCACATGAGCAGCAATAGCCACCATGCCTGCAAAAGATAAGAGAAAACAGCAATACTGACAAAAACCCAAATTTCATCAACAACTAAAAAGAAAAAAAAAAATCAAAGGAGGAAGACGAGCAGCACTGGAGACTATTTGGTTGCAAAGTAGTATTTGAAATCTGGGTGCAAAGGCAGCACAGCGATCTGCAGGCTTATCACCAAAGATGCAGTCCATCGAAAAAAAAGATGAGGATTTCATAGATTGCACCTGAGAATACATTTAAGAACTTGGTCAGCTCAGACATAAAAACAGGCAAAATGGAGACGAATTGAGAAAAACGGGAAGACAGAGAGAGAGAAAAAAAAGATTGAACGTGATTTGGAAATGCTCAGAGAGTGAAGAAAATCTGTGTGTGGAACCCTATTCCGCGATTTGTTCAGGTTGCGCACGACTTGTGCGCCACTTTGCTTTTCGAAAACATGTTTTACCACAGAACTCAAAGTCCACAGCAGCAGGTGGTCTTGAAGAATGAGATGACAAGTGAAAAGAACGAAAGCGCAACACCAGAGAGAGGAGAATCGGGAAAAGAAAAACCTCAAGAGAACTGCAAACAAAGGTTAAACAAGGAAACATACAAAGAATGAAAAGGCAAAGGCGCAGGAAAACTAGTTGCTGGCAGTCACCGAGGGGCTCTGAGCAATCTGTGGCTGGCTGGGAGTGTATTTGTGTGTGTGTGTGTGTGTGTGTGTGTGTGTGTGTGTGTGTGTGTGCGCGCGCGCAAGTCTGTTTATCTGTTAGAGCAGGACAACATCAAAGAGGACAATGTTTCCTCTGGGCTCTCCATCAGAGCTAGCTGGGAGGTGTTTGCTAATGAAAAAAATATAGACAGTGGCAGCAGTGTGGAGGCAGCTGACAATAAGCTCAATAATGTAAATAACACTAATCATCCTCACAACGGGGGCTTGAATAAGACTGGAGTCAACAGAACAAGTAATTCTAAGTAAAGACTCTCTCAGTCACTTTTCCTCTCGTCTCTTTCCTAAGTGCACACACTCACGGGCAGCCTGAGACCCCAATCAAAGTCTGATGTTTCACTATTTAATCACATTAGCTCCAAAGTGACTGAAAGCACCAAGGCAAGAGAACAATGGCGAGAGAAACAACAACTTGCCCAGGTAGCTGTTTAAGAGGCGTTAAAGAGTTTTCCTTGGCAAGCGCACACAGGCAGAAATACAGACGGCTGTGACTGGTGGATTGTGCCCATGCAGTGTTCATATCAGGCTCTGCTTTGGCTGAGTGTGTTACTGTAGTTCTTCAAAGCTAGGTTGTCATATCCTCTTTATCTTTCTTCTCTATCCAGTGACGAAAAGGTGTTTTGTGCCGCTCTTTACTATGATTGTGAGCACCTCCTCTCTGTCACTCTATTCAATTCAAGTGGCTTTATTGGCATGATTGCATACAATACCTTGCCAAAGCATATTAGCACAAACTATACAATCATAATAAACATAAATTAATAATATAAAATACACATTAATTGTTAGCCAGGTGGGACAGGGGGCTTACAGAGCTGTGGAGCT
The DNA here is from genome assembly GCA_002120245.1 of Maccullochella peelii. NCBI lineage: Eukaryota > Metazoa > Chordata > Actinopteri > Centrarchiformes > Percichthyidae > Maccullochella > Maccullochella peelii. The sequence continues at coordinate 4,886 of LKNJ01007903.1, read as the reverse complement.
CATGGCAGGCTGCAACATATCTTGCCGGCAGTCTACAGCAGTCCTCCCTCTCACCCAGTAGGACCAGAAGTCTATCCGAGTCACTTAGATGGAGGTAACCCTGTGAATATTTTTTAATTATTTTTGCAAAATATTGGTCTCTAAGACTTTGATATAGGTTGCAGTGAGTTAGGAAGTGCAGCTCTGCCTCTACTGTTGCCTACAGTAAGAACACAACCTCTCCTCTATGTGCAGCCATGTCTGTGCAGGTCTGGCCTACGCAACACAATTTCCCACTCTCTCTCTGTTGTGTTCATGTGGCTGTAATATCAGGAGCACCTCATTACAAATCTTTTCTTGTCCGTTTCAAAAGCCGGAGCAAGGAACCGATTTACTCCAGCAGAGTATTCCTCAGTCTTCGCTCTGGTCCTATCCGCTCTCATCCCTCTCTCCTTCCCTGCCTTAAATGACCATATTCTGTTTGTTGTCTCTTCCACCATGTCCAAACAAAAATAGGCCTCTAATATTCTTAAATTCAGAGGCATATTTAATTGCCGTGGTAATCTGCCAGAATTAAACTCCAGGGGGGCTTTGGCGGAGCAGTGATGATTATTCAGCAAGCCAATGTTGTTTGAAGTTATTTAAGCTGTTTTTTTTTTTTTTCACGATCTATGCTGCTAATTTGTTTACAAATGACTGTCCAGTAGGGGGTTATAAAAGTATTTTTGTGTTTAGAGTTCAGTACAGGACAACGGCACTCAGGCGTTTTCTTTTCTAGAGGACAGTGAGAGGCATACAGCCGATTCGCTTTTTCATTGTAAGGCAATATTTTTCTGCCGATTACACACACACCAAAACATGCACCAACACCTCACACACCATCTGCAAGCACAGGCACTACAGTAGATCTGTAGGAAAGAGTCATATAGTATAGGGTACATGTAACTCAAGCCCTTTTGTGTATGATTTTATATGAAAATGATTTGCTTAAGTATTAAGTGTAAGTAAGTATGACCAATAGCACAAATTAACACTTAAATAACTGATAACTGTTTAAACATTAGGAACACAAGACATATCATTTTAAACCTGCAATAACTGATTTGGTTAACTTGGAAAGAGGCTGCGAACACAAAAATTACATATCACCTTTTAAATTAGTATGGCGAACTTGTTAGCAAACAGTTGCCTATTTACACATCCAACAGACACGGAGCAACATTAGCATTTATTTGGAGTCCTTTTTCTGTTCACCTGATGAATGTAAGACCAAAAAGTTCACGATGAGCTGAAAGTCACTATAAAGCACCATAGAGCTGAAGGGAACTGCAGAGCTGGGCAATAGTTCTCTATAGTTCTTCATATGGCCCATTGTTAATATAAAAGTATTGATTATATTCGCTTTACTGAGTCTACAGCTATGCTAGCAGCTCTGTCTGGCTGTACTGAGCTAAATGCTAACATTGTTTAGTTTAGCGTGATAGAATGTTAAGATTTGCTAATAAGCCCTTAACACACAAGTAGAATTGAGGCTGATGGAAATGTAATTTGTTTTGCAGGTATTTGCATAAACCAAAGTATTGAACAAATTAAAATTTTGACCTGATGATGGTGTCCTGCTAGCATGAACATTTTACATGTGTTCCATTTCAGGCAAGAAATTGATTTTTATATGGAACATATATCATTGCCAAAGAGCTTACAAAAAGATACTATCACAAGCAGACTCAGGCAGAGGCTGCGGAGGTGGAGGGAAAAAGCAGCACAGCCAGACAACAGAGGCATGCGGCAGTCAAGAACTGCGGGTTAAATGAGAAGCTGATGGCATAAATGGACTGACTGCTGTTTTTGAAGTGTCAAACCTGATTGCCCATGTGCAATGCATGTGGCATGTCCTGTCTAAAATAGCCCTCGTTTCAATTCAGTCAGAAATAGTGTTGGTTTTTTATTACTAAACCAAAGGTTATGCAGTTGTATTTGTCAGTCCACATCCTGTTCTCCCTGGTTCTCCCCGATGACTCCGAGAAGCATGCTTACAGTCACGCTCCAGGTTATGGTCATGCTCCAGGCTCAAACCTTGCAGAGTTTCTGTGGACAACACGTCAATAATCCCTAAATATCAGAACCAACAGCACCAAACAACTGCAGCTGAACACAGAACATACTGTTCCTGTCTGCGGCAACAGCATGATCCACATTTCCACTGTATGCTACGAATGTGCTTTTTCATTCTAGGCAGGAAAGCTCATCAGCATGCTAAGCACACTCAAATGAACACACAGCAAGATACATGCTTGCAGTAAATTAATTTGAGAGAAATACTTGAGATATTTAAATGTAGTATGTCTAGAACAGTATGATGCAAGCAACAGCATGTATATTTACTCAGGTGACAGCTAGTAGCATGTCAACATCCTCATGCATATGCCAAAAAGAAGAGTCTCGTTTGTAGAAATTACCCGATATTGAAAATCAACAGTCAATCACTTCCTAATAATTCATATTTTGTTAAAAAAAAAAATACAGAACATGCAGCATGAAAGACCAAACCTACTAAGAAATAAAAAAGCTGAGGTAAAACTGCAGTGGCAGAAGGAAGAGGGAGGAACTCTGCTGTGGCAGGGGTGACTGCAGTTCGCAATGTTCTTAAAGTATTGAAATAATTTGCATGCCACAAGGTCCCTGGAAGGTTAAAGTGGCAAAAGCCTGGTGTAGACAGAGCAAAGTAGAAGGTAAGTAAGTAAGGTTCAAATGAAGTGGATTTTAGAAAAGGAAATGGCTTAGCTTATTTGAGGGGCCTTTGCAACCAGTATTTGGATCTTGGCATTATAGGAATAACAGAGAAAAATGACTTTCTATTGATCCCGGACATTATTAACTAGGAGCTGAAAGGTTCTTATCAACTGCCAGGGAAGCCAAAAAGTTAATACTGTAAGGTGTGTAACACTGCCAATTCTGATATAATTTGAACTTTTATTTGCCAGATGAGGTCACCAGATGTACAATTGGAAAGAGCTGGTACAGAATTCAAAGGTATCCCTCTCTGTCTCCGCGGCTTCATCATTAGGCTTAAAGCGAAACACATCTTGAGGATGAGTCAGAAGGGAAGGTGCCACAAAAGACTACTTATTTCACTTCACGGACAAACACTGACCTGCGGAAAAAACAACACAACCAGCTGCTGGCAGCAGGTCGGAACTGTAATGAGGAGCTTGGAGCTACGTTGTTTAAAAATGTCTGAAGTAATCCAAGTTTAATTTATTCAACCTGAATTCATCAACCAAACATAATATACAAGAATGAATCTGGATGGGTGACCTGGGATAATATTAAAAGCTTCAAAAATAACAGAGACCGTGCACAATTGAATTGGCAGGTGACTTCTGAGTAACATGTCAACACCCTTTCCGTTTTTGGACAAGTCATTTAAATGCTTTAATAGCTGCATCAATAAAACCGGCTGAAATTCGTGTCCCTTAAAGGGCCCCGAGTACATCGACAAAGACCTACACGCAGAGAGAACAGCTGACAACGGTGGTGTTTAGCAGCACATTGATTCCTCTAAAGCGTTCATTCTGTGTTAATAGGACTGTCTCAGGGACACTCTGTCTCTATCATCTATCTCCTCTTCCTCATCTATCTACCCCCCACCACACACACACACACAGATTCTGGTTATTTCTCTACCTAACAACCTTTCTCTACATCCTGTTTTTGTAACACTTAACAATCAAGGCTCAGCAGCTCTTTCTACTCATTTGACTTGAAATACATTTATGCATTTTTCCATTTGTCACCCTCTGACCATATTATTACCATGTGTGCCTATTTTTCAAGAGCCGCAGATCTCTACAGTGCCATCAGAACTCGTGTACTAACAATTTATCCTGCTATTATACACAACATCAATACTGTAAGTACTTTTGCTCTTCTGCAATAGTCATGTTTGATCGCTCTAATGGAAAGAAACAGGTTCCATCTTAATCATTTTGTCAAATAATTAATCTGTGTACCTTGTTTTGTAAAAGTTATGGCTAGATTAAAATTCAAGAGTACAGTCTTCTCACTGCACCGGTTAGGCATTATCTAACCTACATCTATTTGGACAGAAAGGTACCTGGGTGTGACCCTGGATGATGAACTATGGTTCTCACCAAACATCTCAGCAGTAGCCTGCTCCTGTAGCTTCCTCCTGTACAAAATCAGGAGGATTCGCCCCTTTGACCAGGTGCTCATTCATGCGCCTGTCATCTCCCACCTGGACTACTGAAACTCCCTTGCTGGAGCCCCTGCGTCTGCCATCGGACCTCTGACGGTAGTCCAGAATGCTGCTGCCCGCCTGGTGGCTCAACCTCCTAAAGTTCTCCAATACCACTCCTCTTCTCCTGTCACTATACTGGCTCCTTGTTGCTGCTCGCATCCAGTTCAAGACGAGGGTGCTAGGATACAGTGCAATGAAAAAAAAACGCTCCCTCCTACCTCCAAGCCATGGTCAAACCCTACACTCCCACCTGACCATTGCGCTCCTCTGCCTCTGAACGTTTGGTTGTCCTGTCATTCAGAGGACCTTGCAGTCGCTCATCTCGGTCAAGCCTCTTTGCTGTTCTGGCCCTACATTGGGGGAATGAACACCCCACTGAACACCAGAGTCACTGCCTTTCGCCGCAGGCTCTCTAACTGGCTTTTTGCTGTTTATTTGTGAGGGTTGCACTTCCAATTTTTAACGACATCTAGTTCTTTGTTAGTTTGTAGTTTGAATGTACTTCTTGTAAGCTGCTTTGGACAAGTGCCTCCCAAATTAATGTAAAACAAATGCATTAGGAAGACTCTTGTATTTGACCTTGCTGATTTAACCCAAGCACTCAGCCTCAGAACTGGACTTGATCCCAGGGGTCTGCACTGCGGCT